>LPNX010916777.1:1291768-1301286 GCA_001517045.1 Pseudotsuga menziesii
CCTTAACCTTTGGAATCATGCCCTTTTCATTTAACATTGCACCGTCGTAGTTGGCTGTAGGTTTAATTGAATTGATGTGCATATTTACATGATGCCAAAGCTATAATGTGTCGGATAGCACAATATACCATCGGTGATGATCCCTCTTGCCGAAAACATAACACAGTCGAATCGATGGTGGGGATTTTGCCTTTAGCTCCTCACCATGATTAATGAAAAAATATACATCATGTACCCTTTAACGCAACCGGGGTCAAAACTGGGGTATTACAATCCCCTCCCCATTGGAATAACACCATCCTCGGTGTTCCAATACATATACAATTTGCACATCAAAATTTCAAAATTTTGTAGACATGTCCCATGTTCAATTATCTACTTTGAATGTTCAGGACCGAGCCCCTTGGCTTCCCAGAACTTCTCTTGCTGGTTCTCAGCTCTTGTCTTATCCCGAAGCCTAGGAACTTTGTGGCTATTTCCCTCTTCATGTTTCCTCATGGGACAGTGCCAGCGTAAATGATGTCCTCTGCATTCCTAGCATTTCACTAGTTGCTTCATCTTTACTTGCTCAATTCCATTTGAGTCTTCATGCTTGGACCGTTTCTTCATGGATCACTTGCACAAATGTCCCATCATTGATCCACCTTCCTTTCCGGTGCCGATTGATCCCAGAAGGATTTTCACCTCCCTTTGTGAACCAATAGAGTGTTGCAAAATCTGGTGGTTCATTTCATTCTGCATTTTCTATATCTTGAGCATCTCTCCAAGATTCTCTTGGTTCCTGGTAATCGTTTGAAGGAAAATTCCAGCCATGTCCAACAACTTTTGGTCTGGTGCCATGAAAAATGTGCCCCACTGGATTTCACCTTTCTCACCTGTGAAATGCATCATTGAAATTCTGTTAGACCAAGCATAATATAGGCATTAATATCAATCATTTAATTTCCCAATTGGCATGACAGTCCAAGCCTCATCAANATTTTCGTGCTCTCAGCCTCTTTCACTTCATCATGAATGCTGGACCAATCCCTCTTGGTCATGACACTTAGTGTCTTCGGTCTATTTCAGACCTCTCAACCATGGAGCCTCCCCACATAGCTTGTATCTGCTGCTAGGACCTTCACAGTCTTACTAGCACCTTTTTCATCACTGCTCATTCTGAGCTCTTTAGGACAGTCACATGTCCACATGCAACCCTAGGATACTTTCATAGTCCTCACTCCCGGCAATACCTATATCCAAACATTGAATAGATTCACTTGTTTAGTTTATTCTCATCGGTTTTATCTCTAGAACGAGAGTTTAAAACATGATAAAAAAATCATATAAACATGTATATTTATAAGCAAAACATTGCAAAATAATCCAAGACTTATCTGTATTGCGCGTTTCCTCATTGGTCCACAGGATCCTGCTTTGCTTTGCAAGCCTTGGGATCACCTATGGACTTGTATGTTAGGTCAGCACACAGGATGCTTCTCAACATCCTTTTATATATATATTAGGCACAGTCAGGCCAACCCTTGTTGGGTTTATCAGAAAGTCAACAAATCGCCTATACTTATATCAGCAATAAATATATATATATCAGGCACAGTCAAGCCAACCCTCGTTGGGTTTATCAGACTATCAACAAATTTCCTGTACTTATATCAACAACCAATCATCATCCAAGCCAACCCTCGTTGGGTTTATCAGGCCATCAACAACAACACATGCCCTTATATCAACCATAAATGACCATTTTCCATATCACCTAGAGACCACACTGTAAACTACATTTGCTTATCCTGGCAACACAAGCAATATAAGCATATTCGTTAGTGTTATTGCTCTAAAATTGTAATCATATTTCACACCATTCACTATCAAGTATTGAGACACCAGGAGTGCGTCCACTCCCTGGGGTGTAATCAATATTGAAAAATCCCTTCATGATCTGACATCGGAAAAGTGTGTACCATTGTCCGGTGTGTATCATGTAGGCCCTATTCATACTCAAGAAATCGGTCATAATGGAAATAAAATCAAAACATGTTCTACATAAGGAATTTTAACAATCTAATATGCATAAGCTTAGCTAGGGTCACATAAGACTTATTCATTTGTCGAGGCAGTATTCCTTCATTAAGGAGGATTGAGGGCTCCCTTCTCTGAGTTGACAGTCCCTTAGTTTTCCATCCCAATTCATTTTTACATTTCATATCCACACATGTCTTACTGACATAATCTATACCATCTCACTCATGTTGCTTACCAAATAGGTAGTGCAGATGAGACATTTCCAAAATGTCTAATGGAGTTTCCCTCGAAACCCATTTCAAGATAAGAGAAAACCTTCCCATGAAGTTTGGCTCCTGCAGGCCATCACACATGATCTTCCCACAGTGTGTACCCCTGGAACATTCAGCAAATAGCCAAACAATCAATCATTATCTGATAATACAATCCAAATTAATTGTCCATAACCAAGCAATTGACATTAGTAATTAAATTAAATAGGAATTGCAACTTTGTTTACTACAGAAATTGATTTGTTTGGCAATGAGGTGATCCTCAATTGTGGGTCTCTTGTGAGCAGCACCATCATATCCATTATGACTTTATGCTTACTAGCATAACATGGACACCCACTTACAATGCGTCCTCTTGACACAATTCTATGCAAGCCAATAGTGATTAGTAATTGTAAGCAATTTCTCAAATCTGAAATTTACAAATTCAAATTTACAACTCATTATGCATACAAACTATTATCACATCCATGAGACTCTTCTCATGAGGTTTGGCTTTTTTACATGGTAGATTCCAGCCTTTGTCATGGTCTTACCCATTTGCCATATCCCAAACAATCTACCTGAAACCTGAACTTCAATCAGCCAAACATTTGGTAAGTCTTGATGCCTATAACTTTTTCCATCGCTACAACAATCACTGAAGCATTTTCAGAATTTATAAAATTCAAACATTACCAGCAGTTAATCACATTAATATATAATAAAACTCATTTACTTCATGCAATCATTATCATACTTTAAATTACAGGGTATAGTCACATCATTCATGTAATCTAAATGAAATGCTTAGATAATCCTTACTTCACAAGCATATTGTTCGTACCACCTTGCTCTTTCATAGAGCATTTTTGGCAGCCAATTGATCATGACTGCCCTTTTCATGCACTTACTATCCTGCATTCATAACAGCCTTTGAAATGGTTCCTGAATTGTCATCAATTCATCATTTCAGCTGTTAGTTATTCATAATATCACATGCACTTATCTCAATGCATTCATGCAATGCATCACAACATTTGCACCTATACTTATGCAATCAGTGACTCACACCCTTCATATGCATCAATTCAATGCATAGCTACAATATTCATACAATATTTTAATGCATATCCATTCAATGCTACCTTGCATTGATTTAGGAATACTATGCATTCAACATACCATGCATGGCCTAAGCAGCACTACTTCATATAGGATGCATTACTATAATCAAGATCACGAGTACTTGCTTTCCTTGGGCTACTAAGCTCAATCAACATATACAGGCATGACACATTTCTATATGAATGTAGTATAACATTCAAATATCCACATGGTATGAGGTCTCTTACCTTTACCACTCCATGGAATTTGTCATAGTCAAACTCTTACCTTCATGGGTCCTACTTACACCCTTGGCATTACCAATTTGGTTGGTCGTTTACAGGAGATTAAAAAATTTGCTCACCAACTTCTGATTATGGATTTGTTGCCTTATCCCTTTCTCCAAAGGGTTGCTAGTCATATTTGTTAGCATCAGCAACATATTCATCCAGGTCCATGTTGTCGTTGGTTTTCCCACTAATGCCAACACCAATGCAATAACTATCATTAGTGGTTCATTATAAATGTATAATCATCAATATCCTATGTATGCAAAGCATATCCTCATACATTTCCTGTATAAAACTTATGAAATGTAGTTATAATCAGCAAGATAGGGTTTAAGGAAACTTCCCTTTTCAAGTCCCACATCCTTGCATGGAACTCTTCTTCCACACAACAGTTGGTTTGACTTCATGGTCTTGCTACCTCTAGGCATGCAATTTTTGGATTTGTCCATATTGACAGCAGCAAATTTCTCCTTCAAGGAATCACTAGCACTTGCTACTCCACACTCAAATTCTAGTGAATCTCCCTTGTTCCCTGGAATTTTCTTCCTTTCCACCCCCGTAATCCACTGACAGTCTGCTGAAATCCACTGAAAAAACAATTGGAATTTGCTCAAAAATCCTACTGGAAACAGTTGAAAACTGCTTGAAAAATCCACTTGAAACCCCACTTTTAATTTCTACCCATCGAGTCTCTTTCCAACTAAGTTTCCAACGTTACAGTGGCCAAAACTCTAATTTTCCCTGTGCTCATCGGCGATGTCGAGGACTGTGCATCGGCAATCGAAAACTCTGAGCATCGGGTGGCTAGCTGTTTATACTTCCGCAACGGCGGGCGGTAAACCGTGTGTGGATTCTATGGCTAAACAACTCATCGGGGGTCGAAAACTGATACCACTAAGCGTCGGAGATCGGAACACTAATCGTTGAAATGATAGTCTGACTCACAGCCGCACTGACAGACTCATAAACACTTAAATATTTTCGATGTTTCGGTGATCAAATCATCTAATTCCCCCACTGCTCATTGGCGGTCAGAATCACTAATAATTTTTTGATGGCTTTACACTCTTCAAAGTCGGGTCTCTTCCCTGCTGAAACCTCTAATTTCTTCCATCGTATCGAACCTGCAGTGGTCTATTGTCCTGAACTTCATCGGCGATAGGATAGGCTAACCTGTTGTGTTAGCGGCCGGGTGCCCTACGCATCAGACAGTTAGTCATCAAGCCTTCCACAACGGCGGCCCATAATTAAACTAATTCTTCCGTAGCTCCTGACTTTGTCGGCGGTCAGAGCCTCTAGATACCGCGGCATCGACGCTCGGATGCACTCCTCGTCAGGTGGTTAGTCTTCTCGATCGCCACAATGACAGACGTTCAACAAAATTTGACATAGCTCATCGACGATTGAATCCTCTGATCATCGGTGATGTGATCAACTAATCGTCACCGATGGTCGATGGTTCCATGACTTAGAAAAAAAAATGAATTCTTTTTTCTCTTTCACTGATTCATTTAACCGTCAGTGGGCAGGATCTTCCTTTATACGTCGCCACATCAACTAACAACCACCCCGGCATCGGCAAGTGGAATCTGTAACCGATGGAGGGTTAGTGGACTAGGCTTCTGCAATGGCGACGCTTTGTTCCACTAATTCCTTCCAGTGTAGTCTTCAACTTTCGCCACATCGGAAACATGATCAACTGTGCGTCGGTGATGCGATCAACTAATCGTTGTCGATTGTCAACGATCCTGTTACTTCGTCAAATTTTCCAAAATTCCTCAGCGTCAACGGTTGCAGTCTCTATGCATCGGAAGCATAGCGGTCTAGGCATCCGCAACTGCAGGTGCACAATCAATTAATCTCCGTCAATGATTTCAACACTTAAACAAAATTTCAAAACTTTCTTCTTCTGTCAGTGGTCGAAACCACTAGAACTACCGCATCAATGTTTTAGTCCCCACGGAAACCACAACAGAGGTAACCCATTCAACTAACTCTTGCCAATGTTCATTGGTAGTTTCCTCATCCAACCATCGACGATGAGAACAACTATCTTCCGCCGATCGCCGATGGTCAGACTTAGAAAACTTTTCAAAATTCTTCTTCTCTCTCTCTTCCTTTCCAAACTTCATCGATTCAACTATCTTCTATTCGTCAGCGAAATAGTTCAATCAGCAGTCGCAATGGTGGCTCATCATTTTCGATCTTCTTCTATTCGGCGGCCCAATCCGTTAATATATTCCGATCGACGGCTAAAGCATAACTTGATCGGCATCGACAATTGGAATGTCTTCTTGTTGGAAGGATAGTGCTCTAGGCTTTTGCAACGGTGGGCGCACGAACCACTAACTTCTTCCAATGGCTGATGATTTCAGGCCTTAGAGAAATTTTTAAACTTTATTTACGGTGTCGGTGGTCACAAGCTCTATTCATCAGAGGCATATTGTTCTAGCCATCCGCAACGGCGGCGGTCAATCGGCTAAGCATCAGCGATCCATCCGTCTAAGCCTTTCGATGTGCCGATTTCCAAACACCTAAAAATTTTCCAAAATTTATCCTCCACAGCCTTCCGCCGCATCGGCCATCGGATCAACAATCCATCACATGGCCTTCCCACTAAGTGCTCTGATGGGCCGATAGTTCTAAAACTTAGAAATTTTCTGAGTTTTCTTGTCTTCACCCATATTTTTCTGGTTTCTTCTAGAAAATAGACAACCTGCCCCTGCTATCTGATCTATCATGGCCCATTCGGGCCCATGCTGCAACCTTTGGCTCTGATACCACAGTGTAACATCCCTGACCCTCTGACCAGCGAAGAGGATGCTAGTAACACCAACATATGGGAAAACAACCCCATGAACATGAACATGCATATAATGCTGAAATAAAAAGCTTAAAAATAATACATACTAAGATGCATAATCGTTCATATACATAGCGGAAGCAAACATACATTCATTCAAGCATGCCACATGTTCATCATATTCATTAATCAGTAAATATAATTGCAGAAGTAAAATGGACATGAATACTCATTTGATAAGAACTCGTCCTGCAACCAGCTACGTCGCTGCAATGTTCCACCCAACCATAGGCCAGCATGCTCATCAATCTCTCAGCAACACTTCCACCCTCGAGCTGGGCATGATTCCTCAAGGAATAAGGGTCAAACAGGCTTACACATAGCCCATGTACACCAATCAGCCAAGCCCACACAGTAGGGTTTATCAGGCTGTCAAGGAGCTAGGAAAGGCTAAATGCTAAGCTGGTGACCTCAAACACCAGATTTCTCAAGCAAACCCAGCCTCTAAACCTACTCTCAATGGTCCAAATACCAACCACTCCATGGCGTAGTAAAACAAACAGCTCACAGCTCTGTGAAGATGATGAAGACCACAAGGTGACAACCCCAAACAAAAGGATGAGCGCGGATCAAGTCCTCAAGACAACTCAGAGTTGTTCTTGGCCCTAGTATGACCAAAACAACTCAGCAGCAACCCCAAAAAGGTTCTTGTATACACAGCAACCCAACCCAAGGAAAATCAACAGCTCAATCCCATAAAGAAACAACGAGAAAAACACAGTCTACAGATGGGGAAGGAACCAATCCTCAATCTATGCATAAGGGGGAAAAATACACATCCCAAAACAAAATGTGGGAGAAACACATAGAAGGGACCCACAGCATGAGTCACGATGAAACAAGAGACCACTTCACAATCCAAACACACCAGCAACGTTGGCCAACAATGATCCCTTCCCAACAATGAAGCCAATGCACCCTTCACAATCGGCAATAGTGCAGTAAATAGAACACCGTACAGTCTGGAAATGGTAGAAGATACAAACTCCCTGCGTGAACAAGAGGAAGACATATCATTCTAAAAACCACAGAAAACACCCCATAGTGAATAATCACGACAACATTTTTCAGTCTGACAATGGATGAGTCGAAATGCATACTTTCTGTCTGAATGAGAGGAAGAACGTTTCTTCAATTAACAAGGCGATGTGTGAAGAAATGGTGAATGCCAAACAAAGGGACGTGGAACCTTTTATCTCATCCCGCGTGAGAGGAGATGAACAGACTCGCGATCAACCTAGCGGTCAGACCATACGCTACCCAGAAGGCATATTGTGGAGAGTGGGTGCAGGCGTGAACATGGTGGTGGTTTTCCCTGCCAGCAAGTAGATGCCCCCAACTAACAATAGAACAACATGGTGATGACACATGGATAACTCCCAATGGCCCCCATGGGTTAGACAACCCACCCTTAACCTTTGGAATCATGCCCTTTTCATTAAACGTTGCACCGTCGTAGTTGGCTATAGGTTTAATTAAATTGATGTCTGTATTTACATGATGCCAGAGCTATAATGTGCCGGATAGCACGATATACCATCGGTGATGATCCCTCTTTCCAAAAACATAACACAGCCGAATCGATGGTGGGGATTTTGCCTTTATCTCCTCACCATGATTAATTACAAAATATACATCATGTAGCCTTTAACACAAACGGGGTCAAAACTGGGGTATTACAATCCCCTGCCCCTTGGAATAACACTGTCCTCAGTGTTCCAATACATATACAATTTGTACATCAAAATTTTAAAATTTTGCAGACCTGTCCCATGTTCAATTATCTACGTTGAATGTTTAGGACCAAGCCCCTCAGCTTCCCAGAACTTCTCTTGCTAGTTCTCAGCTCTTGGCTTATCCCGAAGCCTAGGAACTTTGTGGCTGCTTCCCTCTTCATGTTCCCTTATGGAACAATACCGGCATAAATGATGTCCTCCACATTCCCAGCATTTCACTGGATTCTTCATATTTACTTCCTCAATTTCCTTTGATTCTTCATGCCAGAACCATTTCTCACTGGATCGCTTGGACGAATGTCCCATCATTGATCCACCTTCCTTTCCGGTGCCAATTGATCCCAGAAGGATTTTCACCTCCCTTTGTGAACCAATAGAGTGTTGCAAAATCTGGTGGTTCATTTCATTCTACATTTTCTATATCTTGAGCATCTCTCCAAGATTCTCTTGGGTCCTAGTAATCGTTTGAAGGAGACTTCCAGCCATGTCCAACAACTTTTGGTCTACTGCCATGAAAAATGTGCACCACTGGATTTCACCTTTCTCACCTGTGAAATGCATCATTGAAATTATGTTAGACCAAGCATAATATAGGCATTAATATCAGTCATTTAATTGCCCAATTGGCATGACAGTCCAAGCCTCATCAAGGAGGCTTTCATATTTTTCATGCCTTCCCAACAGGCACATGAGCTCATTCATGTCCATTCAACAACCTTTTGTTTTCACAATGCACACACACACACACACACACACACACACACACACACACACACATATATATATATGTATATATCATAAAAAAGGCAAGAGAGAGAAGCAAGAGTCTTTTTTTTCCTCTTTCTTTTGTTCCATTCCGGAACCCACACCACCGGTGTGGATTTTCATGCTCTCAAGCTCTTTCACTTCACCGTGAATGCTGGACCAATCCCTCTTCGTCATGACACTTAGTGTCTCCAGTCTATTTCATACCTCTCAACCATGGAGCCTCCCCACATGACTTGTCTCGGCTGATAGGACCTTCACAATCTTACTAGCACCTTTTTCATCACCACTCATTCTGAGCTCTTTAGGACAGTCACATGTCCACATGGACCCCTAGGATACTTTCATAGTCCTCGCTCCCGGCGATACCTATATCCAAACATCGAATAGATTCACCTGTTTAGTTTATTCTCATCGGTTTTATCTCTAGAACAAGAGTTTAAAACATCATAACCAAATCATATACACATGTATATTTATAAGA
>LPNX010916777.1:1301692-1337551 GCA_001517045.1 Pseudotsuga menziesii
ATCAAGCCAACCCTCGTTGGGTTTATCAGGCCATCAACAACAACACATGCCCTTATATCAACCATAAACGACCATTTTCCATATCACCCGGATACCACACTGTAACCTACATTTGCTTATCCTGACAACACAAGCAATATAACCATATTCGTTAGCGTTATTGCTCTAAAATTGTAACCATATTTCACACCATTCACTATCAAGTATTGAGACACCAGGAGTGTGTCCACTCCCTGGGGTGTAATCAATATTGAAAAATCCCTTCATGATTTGACATCGAAAAAGTGTGCACCCTTGTTCGGTGTGTATCATGTAGGCCCTATTCATACTCACGCAATCGGTCCTAATGGAAATAAAATCAAAACATGTTCTACATAAGTAATTTTAACAATCTAATATGCATATTCTTAGCTAGGGTCACAGAAGACTTATCCATTTGCCGAGCCAGTATTCCTTCATTAAGGAGGAATGGGGGCTCCCTTCTCTTAGTTGACAGTCCCTTGGTTTGCCATCCCAATTCTTTCTTACATTTCATATCCACACATGTCTTACTGACATAATCTATACCATCTCACTCATGTTGCTTACCACACATGTAGTGTAGATGAGACATTTGCAAAATGTCCAATGGAGTTTCCCTCGAAACCCATTTCAAGATAAGGGAAAACCTTCCCATGAAGTTTGGCTCTTGCAAGCCATCACACATGATCTTCCTGTAGTGTGTACCCCTAGCACATTTAGGAAATATCCAAACAGTCAATCAATATCTGATAATACAATCCAAATTAATTGTCCATAACCTAGCAATTAACATTAGTAATTAAATTCAATAGGAATTGCAACTTTGTTTACTACAGAAATTGATTTGCTTTCCAATGAGGTGATCCTCAATTGTGGGTCCCTTGTGAGCAGCACCATCATATCCATTATGACTTTATGCTTACTAGCATAACATGGACACACACTTACAATGCGTCCTCCTGACACAATTCTATGCAAGCCAATAGTGATTAGTAGTTGTCAGCAATTTCTCAAATCTGAAATTTACAAATTCAAATTTACAACTCATTATGCATACAAACTATTATCACAACCATGAGACTCTTCTCATGAAGTTTGGCTCTTTCACATCGTAGATTCCGACCTTTGTCATGGTCTTACCCATTTTTCCATATCCCAAACAATCTACCTGAAACCTGAACTTCAATCAGCCAAACATTTGGTAAGTCTCGATGCCTATGAATTTTTGCATTGCTACAACAATCACTGAAGCATTTTCCGAATTTATAAATTTCAAACATTTCAGTTGTTAATCACATTAATATTACCAAAACTCATTTACTTCAGGCAATCATTATCATACTTTAAATTACAGGGTACAGTCACATCATTCATGTAACTTAAATGAAATGTTTAGATACTCCTTACTTCACAAGCATTTCATTCGTACCACCTTGCTCTTTCATAGATCATTTTCGGCAACCAATTGATCATGACTACCCTCTTCATGCGCTTACTGTCCTGCATTCATAACATCCTTTGAAATGGTTCCTGAATTCTCATCAATTCATCATTTCAGCTATTAGTTATTCATAATATCACATGCACTTATCTCAATGCATTTATGCAATGCATCACAACATTTGCACCTATACTTATGCAATCAGTCACTCACACCCTTCATATCCATCCATTCAATGCATAGCTACATGATTCATAAAATATTTTAATGCATATCCATTCAATGCTACCTTGCATTGATTTAGGAATACTATGCATTCAACATACCATGCATGGCCTAACCACCAGGGTAGATCCAAATCCTAGGCTCTATCAAGAGCCCAGAGGGATCAAATCTCTCTAGGTGCAAACCTCTTCTTAAGTATTACACTCAATGAGCTATCAACTTGGGTGTGTCCTATATATACCATTGATTTGATTCAAACCAAAAGACACATATTTTTATTTAAGGTCAACATATAATATATTTATTATTAATATTTAATATTATTTTTTATTTTGTTATGAACGAACATTACAACATCTCCCCATAAATGGTTTTACAACCATATGCAAGGCCCTCCTAAAACCATGGGTTGTTCAGGAGGCCTTGCACATGGTCTTAAAATGATTTGCAAGGCCCTCCTAAACCATGTACGATAAAACCATGGGTTTTTTTAGGAGGCCTTGCATATGGTTTTAAAACCATGTGCACTGTCCTCCTAAACCATATACAATAAAACCATGGGTTGTTTAAAAGGCCAACACTTTTTTGCAAATAATTCAATTTTTATTTTTTAATTATTTTGTTATGTAGGAACATTATAAGATCTCCCCCATAATGTGTTTTTTTTATGATCCACATTTTTGGGGGGGATAATTAAATTTTTAATTTTTTGTTGTTTTGTTATTTTTTACTTTTTTATTGTTTTGTTAGGTAGGAAGATTACAACATCTCCCCCATATTAGGTTGTTTTTCTGGCCGACTATTATTTTGTTTTATAATTAAAAAATCTATTTTTTTATTAATAAAAATAACGTTATGTAACGTTACAAGATCTCCCCCGTTATGTAACGTTACAAGATCTCCCCCATACTGGGCTGTAGAGAGCCTCTCGGCTCAATGACTACTTCATATGGGATGCATTACTATAATAAAGATCACCAATACTTACTTTCCTTGGGCTACTAAGCTCAATCAACATATACAGGCATGACACATTTCTATATAAATGTAGTATAACATTCAAATATCCACATGGTATGAGGTCTCTTACCTTTACCACTCCATGGAATTTGTCATCGTCAAACTCTTACCTTCATGGGTCCTACTTACACCCTTGGCATTACCAGTTTGGTTGGTCCTTTGCAGGAGATCATAGAATTTACTCACCAACTTCTGATTATGGACTTGTTTCCTTATCCCTTTCTCCAGAGGGTTGCTAGTCACATTTGTTAGAATCAGCAACATATTCAACCAGGTCCATGTTGTCATTGGTTTTCCTACTAATGCCAACACCAATGCAATAACTATCATTAGTGGTTCATTATAAATGTATAATCCTCAATATCCTATGTATGCAAGACATATCCCCATACATTTCATATATAAAACTTATGAAATGTAGTTATAATAAAAAAGATAGGGTTTAAGGAAAATTCTCTTTTCGAGTCCCACATCCTTGCATGGAACTCCTCTTCCACACAACAGCTGGTTTGACTTCATGGTCTTGCTATCTCTAGGTATGCAATTTTTGGATTTGTCCATATTAACAGCAGCATATTTCTCCTTCAAGGAATCACTAGCACTTACTTCTCCACACTCAGATTCTGGTGACTCTCCCTTGTTCCCTGGAATTTTCTTCCTTTCCACCCCTGTAATCCACTAATAGTCTGCTGAAATCCAATGAAAAACAATTGGAATTTGCTCAAAAATTTCACTGGAAACAGTTGAAAACTGCTTGAAAAATACACTTGAAATCCCACCTTTTCTTTCTACCCATCGGGTCTCTTTCCAACTAAGTTTTTGACATTAGGGCAGCCAAAACTCTAATTTTTCCCACACTCATCAGCGATGCCGAGGACTGTGCATCAGTGGTCAAAAACGTTGAGCATCAGGTGGCTAGCTGTTTATACTTCCGCAACGGTGGGTGGTAAACTATATGTGGATTCCGTGACTAAACAACTCATCGGGGTTTGGAAAATGATACCACTAAGCGTCGGTGACTGGAACACTAATCGTCAGAATTATAGTCCGACTCACAGCCACAACGACGGACTCATAAATGCTTAAATCTTTCTGATGTTTTGGTGATCAAATCACCTAATTCCCTCGTTGCTCATCAGTGATTAGAATCACTAATAATTTTTCGATGGCTTTACACTCTTCAAAGTCGGGTCTCTTCCCTGCTAACGCCCTAGCGTTTCAATGGCTAAAACCTCTAATTTCTGCCACCGTATCAAACCTGCAGTGGTCTATCATCCCGAACTTCATCGGTGACAGCATAAGCTAACCTGTTGCGTCGGCGGTTGGGTGCCCTATGCATCAGAAAATTAGTCATCAAGCCTCCTGCAATGGTGGCCCACAATCAAACTAAGTCTTTTGCAGCTCCTGACTTTGTCAGTGGTCAGAGCCTCTTGACACCGTGGCATCAGCGCTCAGGTGCACTCCCCATCAGATGGTTAGTCTTCTCGATCTCCACAACGGTGGACATTCAACAAACTTTGACATAGCTCACCGGTGATGACATCCTCTGATCATCGGCGCTGTGATCAACTAATCGTCGTGGATGGCTGATGGTTCCATGACTTAGAAAAAAAAATTTGAATTTTTTTTTCTCTTTCGCTGATTCATTTAATTGTCGGTCGGCGGGAGCTTCCTTTATACGTCTCTGCATCAAATAACAACCACCTCGGCCTCGACAAGTGGAATCTGTAACCGTCGGAGGGTTAGTGGACTAGGATTCCGCAACGCTGGTGCTTTGTTCCACTAATTCCTTCTACTGTAGTCGTCAACTTTCATTGCATCGGCAATATGATCAGTTGTGCGTTGGCGATGCAATCATCTAATCATCGCCGATCACCGACGGTCCCGTTACTTCATCAAATTTTCCAAAATTCCCCAGTGTCGACGGTCGTAGGCTCTATGCGTCGGAAGCATAATGGTCTAGCCATCCTCAATGGTAGGTGCTCAATCAATTAATCTTCGTCAATGATTTCAACACTTCAACAAAATTTGGAAACTTTATTCTTCTATCGGTGGTCGGAACCACTAGAACTACTGCATCGACATTTTAGTCCCCGCGGCAGCCGTAATGGCGGAAACCCATTCAACTAACTCTTGCCAATGTTCATCGGTAGTTTACTCATCTAACCATCGGCGATGAGAATAACTATCTTCCGCTGATTGTCGATGGTCGGACTTAGAAAATTTTTTGAAATTTTTCTTCTCTCTCTCTTCCTTTTCGAACTTCATCTGTTCAACTATTTTCTATTCGTCGGTGAAATAATTCAATCAGTAGCCGCAATGGTGGCTCGTCAGTTTTGATCTTTTTTCGAACGACTTCCCAATCCATTAATATATTCCAATCGGCGGCTGAAGCATAACTTGATCGACATCCGCAGTCGGAACGTCTTCTCATCGGAAGGATAGTGCTCTAGTCTTCCGCAATGGCGGGCGCACGAACCACTAAATTCTTTCGATGGCCGATGATTTTGGGCCTTAGAGAAATTTTTAAACTTTATTTATGGCATCGGCGGTCGTAGGCTCTATCCGTTAGAGGCATAGTGGTGTAGCCATTCGCAATGGCAGCAGTCGCAGGCTCTATCCGTCAGAGGCATAGTGGTCTAGCCATCCACAATGGTGGCGGTCAATCGGCTAAGCATCGGCGATCCATCCGTCTAATCCTTCCAATGTGATGATGGCCAAACACTTAGAAATTTTCTGAAATTTCTCCTACGCAGCCTTCTGCCACATCGGCCATTGGATCAACTATCCCTCGGGTGGCCTTGCCACTAGGTGCTCCGATGGGCCGATAGTTCTGGCACTTAGAAATTTTCTGAGTTTTCTTGTCTTCACCCATATTTTCCTGGTTTCTTCTGGACACTAGGAAACCTGCCCCTGTTATCTAATCTGTCATGGCCCATTCAGGCCCATGCTGCAACCTTTGGCTCTGATACCACATTGTAACATCCCCAACCCTCTGACCGGCGAAGAGGATGCTACTAACAGCAACATACGGGAAAACAACCCCATGAACATGAATAGGCATATAATGCTGAAATAAAAATCTTAAACATAATACATACTAAGATTCATAATCGTTCATATACATAGCGAAATCAAACATGCATTCATTCAAGCATGCCACATGTTCATCATACTCATTAATTAGTAAATATAATTGCAGAAGTAAAATGGACATGAATACTCATCTAATAAGAACTCATCCTGCAACTAGCTATGTCGCTGCAACGTTCCACCCAACCATAGGCTACCATCTGCTACCCAGAAGGCACATCATGGAGAGTGGGTGCAAGCGTGAGCATGGTGGTGGTTTTCCCTGCCAGCAAGTAGATGCCCCCAACTAACAACATAACAACAGGGTGGTGACACATGGGTAACTTCGAATGGCCCCCATGGGTTAGACAACCCCCCCTTAACCTTTGGAATCATGCCCTTTTCATTTAACGTTGCACCGCCGTAGCTAGCTATATGTTTAATTAAATTGACGTGTGTATTTACATGATTCCAAAGCTATAATGTGCCGGATAGCACGATATACCATTGGCGACGATCCCTCTTGCCAAAAGCATAACACAATCGAATCAATGGTGGGGCTTTTCCCTTTAGCTCCTCACCATGATTAATTACAAAATATACATCATGTACCCTTTAATGCAAATGAGGTCAAAACCGGGGTATTACAATCTCCTCCCCCTTCGAATAACACCGTCCTCGGTGTTCCAATACATATACAATTTGCACATCAAAATTTTGAAATTTTGCAGACCTGTCCCATGTTCAATTATCTACTTTGAATATTCAGGAACAAGCCCCTTAGCTTCCTAGAACTTCTCTTGCTGATTCTCAGCTCTTGGCTTATCCCGAAGCCTAGGAACTTTGTGGCTACTTCCCTCTTCATGTTCCCTCATGGGACAGTACCGGCGTAAATGATGTCCTCCGCATTCCCAGCATTTCACTGGGTGCTTCATCTTTACTTGCTCAATTTCCTTTGAGTCTTCATACCTGAAGGGTTTCTCAATGGATCGCTTGGACGAATGTCCCATCATTGATCCACCTTCCTTTCTGTTGTCGATTGCTCCGAGAAGGCTTTTCACCTCCCTTTGCAAACCAATAGAGTCTTGCAACATCTGGTGGTTCATTTCATTCTGCCTTTTGAATATCTTGAGCATCTCTCCAATATTCTCTTGGGTCTTGGTAATCATTTGAAGGAGACTTCCAACCAATTCTAGCAACTTTTAGTCTGCTACCATGATCAATGTGCACCACTGGATTTCACCTTTCTCACCTGTGAAATGTATCATTGAAATTCTCTTAGACCAAGCATAATATAGGCATTAATATCAGTCATTTAATTGCCCAATTGGACTGACAGTCCAAGCCTCATCAAGGAGACTTTCATATTTTTCATCCCTTCCCAACAGGCACATGAGCTCATTCATGTCCATTCTTGGGCAGGGAATCAACCATTCCAACATTCACAATTTACTTTAAGCAAATACACACATTCTGTTTTCAGTCATACATGCATTCAACAACCTTTTGTTTTCACAATGCATAAACATATATATATATATATAATAAAAAGGCAAGAGAGAGTAGCAAGAGTTTTTTTTTCCTCTTTGTTTTGTTCCATCCCGGAACCCACACCACTACTATGGATTTTCGTGCTCTCATCCTCTTTCACTTCACCATGAATGCTAGACCAATCCCTCTTTGTCATGACACTTAGTGTCTCCAGTCTATTTCAGACCTCTCAACCATGGAGCCTCCCCGCATAGCTTGTCTTGGCTGCTAGGATCTTCACAGTCTTACTAGCACCTTTTTCATCACCGCTCATTCTGAGCACTTTAGGACAGTCACATGTCCACATGCACCCCTAGGATACTTTCATAGTCCTCGCTCCCAGCGATACCTATATCCAAACATTGAACAGATTCACCTATTTAATTTATTCTCATCGGTTTTAATCTAGAATAAGAGTTTAAAACATCATAACCAAATCATATACACATGTATATTTATAAGCAAAACATTGCAAAATAATCCAATACTTATCTGTATTGCGTGTTTCCTCGTTGGTCCACAGGATCCTGCTTTGCTTTGCAAGCCGTGGGATCACCTATGGACTTGGATGTTAGGTCAGCACGTAGACTGCTTCACAACATCCTTTTATATATATCAGGAACAGTCAGGACAACCCTCGTTGGGTTTATCAGACCGTCAACAAATCACATGTACTTATATCAGCAATAAATATATATATATCAGGCATAGTCAAGCCAACCCTCGTTGGGTTTATCAGGGCATCAACAACAACACATGCCCTTATCTCAACCATAAATGACCATTTTCCATATCACCCAGAGACCACACTGTAAACTACATTTGCTTATCCTGACAACACAAGCAATATAAGCATATTCATTAGCGTTATTGCTCTAAAATTGTAACCATATTTCACACCATTCACTATCAAGTATTGAGACACCAGGAGTGCATCCACTCCCTGGGGTGTAGTCAATATTGAAAAATCCCTTCATGATCTAACATTGAAAAAGTGTGCACCCTTGTCCGGTGTGTATCATGTAGGCCCTATTCATACTCAAGCAATCGGTCCTAATGGAAATAAAATCAAAACATGTTCGGCATAAGGAATTTTAACAATCTAATATGCATATTCTTAGCTAGGGTCACAGAAGACTTATCCATTTGCCGAGGCAGTATTCCTTCGTTAAGGAGGAATGGGGGCTCCCTTCTCTGACTTAACAGTCTGTCGGTTTGCCATCCCAATTATTTCTTACATTTCATATCCACACATGTCTTACCGACATAATCTATACCATCTCACTCATGTTTCTTATCAAACATGTAGTGCAGATGAGACATTTCCAAAATGTCCAATGGAGTTTCCCTCGAAACCCATTTCAAGATAAGGGAAAACCTTCCCATGAAGTTTGTCTCATGCAATCCATCACACATGATCTTCCTGCAGTGTGCACCCCTGGCACATTCAACAAATAGCCAAACAGTCAATATTTATCTGATAATATAATCCAAATTGATTGTCCATAACGAAGCAAATGACATTGGTAATTATATTCAATAGGAATTGCAACTTTGTTTACTACAGAAATTGATTTTCTTAGCGATGAGGTGATCCTCAATTGTGGGTCTCTTCTGAGTAGCACCATCATATCCATTATGACTTTATGCTTACTAGAATAACATGGACACCCACTTACAATGCGTCCTCCTGAAACAATTATATGCAAGCCAATAGTGATTAGTAGTTGTCAGCAATTTCTCAAATCTTAAATTTACAAATTCAAATTTACAACTCATTATGCATACAAACTATTATCACAGCCATGAGACTCTTCTCATGAGGTTTGGCTCTTCCACATGGTAGATTCTGGCCTTTTTCATGGTCTTACCCATTTTTCCAGATCCCAAACAATCTACTAGAAACCTGAACTTCAATCAGCCAAACATTTGGTAAGTCTCGATGCGTATAACTTTTTCCATTGCTACAACAATCACTGAAGCATTTTTAGAATTTATAAAATTCAAACATTTCCAGCCGTTCATCACATTAATATTACCAAAACTCATTTACTTCATGCAATCATTATCATACTTTAAATTACAGGGTACAGTCACATCATTCATGTGATTTAAATGAAATGTTTAGATACTCCTTACTTCACAAGCGTATCATTCGTACCACCTGGCTCTTTCATAGAGCATTTCCGGCAGCCAATTGATCATGACTAACCTCTTCATCCACTTATTGTGCTGCATTCATAACATCCTTTGAAATGGTTCTTGAATTGTCATCAATTCATCATTTCAGCTATTAGTTATTCATAATATCACATGCACTTATCTCAATGCATTCATGCAATGCATCACAATATTTTCACCTATACTTATGCAATCAGTCACTCACACCCTTCATATGCATCCATTAAATGCATAGCTACAAGATTCATAAAATATTTTAATGCATATCCATTTAATGCTACCTTGCATTGATTTAGGAATACTATGCATTCAACATACCATGCATGGCCTAACCATCACTACTTCATATAGGATGCAATACTATAATTAAGATCACCAGTGCTTACTTTCCTTGGGATACTAAGATTAGTCAACATATACAGGCACGACACATTTCTATATGAATGTAGTATAACATCCAAATATCCACATGGTATGAGGTCTCTTACCTTTACCACTCCATGGAATTTGTCATAGTCAAACTCTTACCTTCATGGGTCCTACTTACACCCTTGGCATTACCAGTTTGGTTGGTCCTTTGCAGGAGATTGCAGAATTTGCTCACCAACTTCTAATTATGGACATGTTGCCTTATCCCTTTCTCCAGAGGGTTTCTAGTCACATTTGTCAGCATCAGCAACATGTTCAGCTAGGTCCATGCTATCGTTGGTTTTCCCACTAATTCCAACATCAATTCAATAACTATCATTAGTGGTTCATTATAAATGTATAATCCTCGATATCCTATATATGTAAAGCATATCCTCATACATTTCATGTATAAAACTTATGAAATGTAGTTATAATCAGCAAGATAGGGTTTAAGGAAACTTCCCTTTTCAAGTCCCACATCCTTGCATGGAACTCCTCTTCCACACAACAGTTGGTTTGAATTCATGGTCTTGTTACCTCTAGGCATGCAATTTCTGGATTTGTCCTTATTGATAGCAGCACATTTCTCCTTCAAGGAATCACTAGCACTTGCTTCTCCACACTTAGATTCTGGTGACTCTCCCTTATTCCTTGGAGTTTTATTCCTTTCCAGCCATGTAATCCACTAACATTCTACTGAAATCCACTAAAAAATAGTTGGAATTTGCTCAAAAATCCCACTAGAAACAGTTGAAAACTGCTTGAAAAATCCACTTGAAACCCCACCTTTTCTTTCTTCCCATCAGGTCTCTTTCCAACTAAGTTTTCGACGTTACGGTGGCCAAAACTCTAATTTTCCCTGCGCTCATTGGCAATGCCGAGGACTGTACATTGGTGGTCAGAAACTCTGAGCATCGGGTGGCTAGCTGTTTATACTTTCGCAACGGCGGGCAGTAAACCATCTGTGGATTCTGCAGCTAAACAACTCATTAGGGGTCAGAAACTGATACCACTAAGTGTCGGCAACTGGAACTCTAATCGTCGGAATGATAGTCCGACTCACAACCACAATGGCAGACTCATAAAAGCTTAAATATTTCTGACGTTTTGGTGATCAAATCACCTAATTCGCTCGCCGCTGATTGGTGGTCATAATCACTAATAATTTTTCGATGGATTTACACTCTTCAAAGTCGGGTCTCTTCCCTACTAACTCCCTGGCTTTTCGGTGGCTAAAACCTCTAATTTATTCCACCGTATCGAACCTGTAGTGGTCTATCGTCTCAAAATTTATCGGTGATAGCATAGGCTAACCTATTGCGTCGGAGGCCGGGTGCCCTATGCATCGAACGGTCAGTCATCAATCCTTCTGCAACGACAGCCCACAATCAAACTAAGTCCTCCACAACTCCTGACTTTGTCTGCGGTCAGAGCCTCTAGAGACCGCGGCATCGGCAGTCGGATGCGCTCCCCGTCGGGTTGTTAGTCTTCTCTATCTTCGCAACGACGGATGTTCAAAAAACTTTGACATAGCTCATCGGTGACCGCATCCTCTGATCATCGACAATGTGATCAACTAATCGTCGCCGATGGCCGATGGTTCCATGACTTAGAAAAAAAAATCAGTTTTTTTTTCTTTTTCGTTGATTCATTTAACTGCCAGTCGGTGAGAGCTTCCTTTATACATATCCGCATCAACTAACAACCACCCCGACATCGGCAAGTGGAATCTGTAACTGTCGGAGGGTTAGTGGACTAGGCTTCCGCAACATTGGTGCTTTGTTCCACTAATTCCTTCTGCTGTAGTCGTCAAATTTCACTGCATCGGCAACATGATTAGCTGTACGTAGGCAATGCGATCAACTAATTGTCATCGATCGCCAATGGTCCTGTTACTTCGTCAAATTTTCCAAAATTCCCTGGTGTCGGTGGTCACAGTCTCTATGCATTAGAAGCATAGTGGTCCAGCCATCCACAACGGCGGGTGCTCGATCAATTAATCTACGCCGATGATTTCAACACTTAAACAAAATTTGGAAACTTTCTTCTTATGTTGGTGGTCGGAACCACTAGCACTATTTCATCATCGTTTTAGTCCCCATGGCAGCTACAATGGTGGCAACCCATTCAACTAACTCTTTCCAATGGTCATCGGTAGTTTCCTCATCTAACCATCGATGATGAGAACAACTATCTTCCGTCGATCGTCGATGGTTAGACTTAGAAATTTTTTTGAAATTCTTCTTCTCTCTCTCTTCCTTTCTGAACTTCATCGGTTCAACTATTTTCTATTTTTCCAAGAAATAGTTCAATCAACAGCTGCAACGATGGCTCATCATTTTTGATCTGTTTCCGATCGATGGCCCAATCCGTTAATATATTTTGATCGGCGGCTGAAGCATAATTTAATTAGCATCAGCAGTCAAAACGTTTTCCCGTCGGAAGGATAGTGCTCTATGTTTCCGCAACTTTGGGTGCAGGAACCACTAACTTCTTCCAATTGACGATGATTTCGGGCCTTAGAGAAATTTTTAAACTTTCTTTACAGCCTTGGCGATCGCAGGCTCTATCCATCGGAGGCATAGTGGTCTAGCCATCCGCAATGGTGGCAGTCAATCAGCTAAGCATCAGTGATCCATCCGTCTAAGCCTTCCAATGTGCCGATGTCTAAACACTTAGAAATTTTCCAAAATTTCTCCTCCGTAGCCTTCCGCCACATCGGCCATCGGATCAACTATCTGTCAGGTGGCCTTCCCACTAAGTGTTTCGATGGGCCGATAGTTATGGCACTTAGAAATTTTCTTAGTTTTCTTCTCTTCACCCATATTTTCCTGGTTTCTTCTAGACAGTAGGCAACCTGCCCTTGTTATCTAATCTGTCATGGCCCATTCAGGCCCATGCTACAACCTTTGGCTCTGATACCACACTGTAACGTCCCCGACCCTCTGACCGGTGAAGAGGACGCTACTAACACCAACATACGGGCAAACAGCCCCATGAACATGAACAAACATATAATGCTGAAATAAAAGATTAAACATAATACATACTAATATGCATAATCGTTCATATACATAGTGGAAGCAAACATACATTCAGTCAAGCATGCCACATGTTCATCATATTCATTAATCAGTAAATATAATTGCAGAAATAAAATGGACATGAATACTCATCTGATAAGAACTTGTCCCGCAACCAGCTACGTCACTGCAACGTTCGACCCAACCATAGGCCAGCATGCTCATCACTCACTCAGCAACACTGCCACCCCCGAGCTAGGCATGATTCCTCAAGGAATAAGGGTCAAGAAAGCTTACACATATCCCAGGTACACCAATCAGCCAAGCCCACACGGTAGGGTTTATCAGGCCGTCAAGGAGCTAGGAAAGGCTAAATGCTAAGCTGGTGGCCTCAAACACCAGTTTTCTCAAGCAAACCTAGCCTCTAATCCTACTCTTAATAGTCCAAAGACCAACCACTGCATGCCACAGTAAAAAAAACAGCTCACAACTCTGTGAAGAAGATGAAGACCATAGGGTGACAACCCCAAACAAAAGGATGAACATGGCTCAACTCCTCAAGAAAATTCAGAGTTGTTCTTGGCCCTAGCGTGGCCAAAACAACTCAGCAGCAACCCCAAAAAGGTTCTTGTATACACAACAACCCAACCCAGAGTAAATCAACAGATCAATCTCATAAAGAAACAACAGGAAAAACACAGTCTACAAATGGGGAAGGAACCGATCCTCAATCTGTGCCTGAGGGGGAAAAAGACACAGCCCAAAACAAAATGTGGGAGAAACACATAGAAGGAACCCACAACACGGGTCACGATGAAATAAGAGACCGCTCCACAATTCAGACACACCAGCAACGTTGGCCAAGAATGGTCCCTTCTCAACGATGAAGCCAATGCACCCTTCGCAATCGACAATGATGGAGTAAATAGAATTCTGCATAGTCTAGAAATGGTAGAAGATACAAACTCCCTGCATGAACAGGAGGAAGACATATCATTCTGAAAACCATGGAAAACAACCCATAGTGAATAATTATGGCAATGTTTTTCAATCCGACAATGGATGGGTCGAAATAGAGATTTTCTGTCTGAATGAGAGGAAGAATGTTTATCCGATTAGCAAGGTGGTGTGTGAAGGAATGGTGAAACCCAAACAAATGGATGTGGAACCTTTTATCTTAGCCCACGTGAGAGGAGATGAATAGACTCGCGATCAACCTAGTGGGCAGACCATCCGCTACCCAGAAGGCGCGTCTTGGAGAGTGGGTGCAGGCGAGAGCGTGGTGGTGGTTTTCCTTGCCAGCAAGTAGATGCCCCCAACTAACAATAGAACAATAGGGTCGTGACACATGGCTAACTCCCAATGGCCCCCATGGGTTAGACAACACCCCCTTAACCTTTGGAATCATTCCCTTTTCATTTAACGTTGCACCGTCGTAGCTGGTTGTAGGTTTAATTAAATTGATGTGCATATTTACATGATGCCAAAGCTACAATGTGTCAAATAGCACGATATACCATCGGCGACAATCCCTCTTTCCCAAAACATAACACAGTTGAATCGATAGAGGGTATTTTTCCTTTATCTCCTCACCATGATTAATTATAAAATATACATCATGTACCCTTTAATGCAAATGGGATCAAAACCAGGGTATTACAATCCCCTCCCCCTTGGAATAACATCATCCTCGGTGTTCCAATACATATACAATTTGCACATCAAAATTTCAAAATTTTGTAGACCTGTCCCATGTTCAATTATCTACTTTGAATGTTCAGTACCAAGCCCCTCGGCTTCCTAGAACTTCTCTTGGTGGTTCTCAGCTCTTGGCTTATCCCAAAGCCTAGGAACTTTGTGGCTGTTGCCCTCTTCATGTTCCCTCGTGGGATAGTATCGACGTAAATGATGTCCTCCACATTCCCAGCATTTCACTGGCTTCTTCATCTTTACTTGCTCAATTTCCTTTGAGTATTCATGTTTGGACCGTTTCTCAATGGATCACTTGGATGAATGTCCCATCATTGATCCACCTTCCTTTTTGTTGCCAATTTCTCCCAGAAGGATTTTCACCTCCCTTTGCAAACCAATAGAGTCTTACAAAATTTGGTGGTTCATTTCATTCTGCCTTTTCTGTATCTTGAGAATCTCTCCAAGATTCTCTTGGGTCCTGGCAATCTCTTAAAGGAGACTTCCATCCAAGTCCAGCAACTTTTGGTCTGCTACCATGATCAATGTGCACCACTGTATTTCACCTTTCTCACCTGTGAAATACATCATTGAAATTCTACTAGACCAAGCATAATATAGGCATTAATATTAGTCATTTAATTTCCCAATTGGCATGACAGTCCAAGCCTCATCAATGAGACTTTAATATTTTCCATGCCTTCCCAACAGGCACATGAGCTCATTCATGTCCATTCTTGGGCAGGGAATTAACCATTCCAGCATTCACAATTTACTTTAAGCAAATACACACATTCTATTTTCAGTCATACATGGATTCAACAATATTTTGTTTTCACAATGCATAAACATATATATATATAATAAAAAGGAAAGAGAGAGCAGCAAGAGTTTTTCCCCTCTTTGTTTTGTTCCATCCTTGAACCACACCATCATTGTGGCTTTTCATGCTCTCAGCCTCTTTCACTTCACCGTCAATGCTGGACCAATCCCTCTTGGTCATGACACTTGGTGTCTCTGGTCTATTTCAGACCTGTCAACCATGGAGCCTCCCCACATGGTTTGTCTCAGCTGCTAGGAACTTCACAGTCTTACTAGCACCTTTTTCGTTACTGCTCATTCCAAGCTCTTCACGACATTCACATGTCCACATGCACCCCTAGGATGCTCTCATAGTCCTCGCTCCAAGCGATACCTATATCCAAACATTGAATAGATTCACCTGTTTAGTTTATTCTCATCAGTTTTTATCTCTAGAAAAAGAGTTTAAAACATCATAACCAAATCATATACACATGTATATTTATAAGCAAAACATCATAAAATAATCCAATACTTATCTGTATTGCGCGTCTCCTCGTTGGTCCGCAAGATCCTGCTTTGCTTTGCAAGCCTTGGGATGCCTATGGACTTGGATGTTAAGTCAGCACGCAGGCTGCTTCACAACATCCTTTAGTATATATATCAAGCACAGTCAGGCCGACCCTCATTGGGTTTATCAGACCATCAACAAATCGCCTGTACTTATATCAGCAATAAATATATATATATATATATATATATATATATCAAGCATAGTCAATCCAACCCTCATTGGGTTTATCAGACCATCAACAAATCACCTGTACTTATATCAACAACCAATGATCAACCAAGACAACCCTCATTGGGTTTATTATGCCATAAACAACAACACATGCCCTTATATCAACCATAAACAACCATTTTCCATATCACCCAAAGACCACACTGTAAACTACATTTGCTTATCCTGACAACACAAGCAATATAACCATATTCGTTAGCGTTATTGCTCTAAAATTGTAACCATATTTCACACCATTCACGATCAAGTATTGAGACACTAGGAGTGCGTCCACTCCCTAGGGTGTAATCAATATTGAAAAATCCCTTCATGATCTGACATCGGAAAAGTGTGCACCCTTGTCTGTTGTGTATCATGTAGGCCCTATTCATACTCAATCAATCGGTCCTAATGGAAATAAAATCAAAACATGTTCTACATAAGGATTTTTAACAATCTAATATGCATTTTCTTAGCTAGGGTCACAGAAGACTTATCCATTTGCCGAGGAAGTATTCCTTCATTAAGGAGGAATGGGGTCTCCCTTCTCTGAGTTGACAGTCCCTCGGTTTTCCATCCCAATTCCTTCTTACATTTCATATCCACACATGTCTTACCGACATAATCTATACCATCTCACTCATTTTGTTTACCAAACATGTAGTGTAGATGAGACATTTCCAAAATGTCCAATGGAGTTTCCCTCGAAACCCATTTCAAGATAAGAGAAAACCTTCCCATGAAGTTCGGCTCCTGCAGGCCATCACACATGAGCTTCCTGCATTGTGTACCCCTGGAACATTCAGCAATTAGCCAAACAGTCAATCATTATCTAATAATACAATCCAAATTGATTGTCCATAACCAAGCAATTGACATTAGTAATTAAATTCAATAGGAATTGCAACTTTGTTTACAACAGAAATTGATTTGTTTGGAAATGAGGTGATCCTCAATTGTGGGTCTCTTGTGAGCAGCACCATCATATCCATTATGACATTATGCTTACTAGAATAACATGCAAACCCACTTACAATGCATCCTCCTGACACAATTCTATGCAAGCCAATAGTGATTAGTAGTTGTCAGCAATTTCTCAAATCTGAAATTTACAAACTCAAATTTACAACTCATTATGCATACAAACTATTATCACAGCCATGAGACTCTTCTAATGAGGTTTGGCTCTTTCACATGGTATATTCTGGCCTTTGTCATGGTCTTACCCATTTTTCCATATCCCAAACAATCTACCTGAAACCTAAACTTCAATCAGCCAAACATTTGGTAAGTCTCGATGCCTATAACTTTTTCCATTGCTACAACAATCACTGAAGCATTTTCAGAATTTATAAAATTCAAATATTTCCAGCTGTTAATCACATTAATATTACCAAAACTCATTTACTTCATGCAATCATTATCATACTTTAAATTACAGGGTACATTCACATCATTCATCTAATTTAAATGAAATGTTTAGATACTCCTTACTTCACAAGCATATCATTCGTACCACCTTGCTCTTTCATAGAGCATTTCCGGCATCCAATTGATCATGACTACCCTCTTCATGCACTTACTGTCCTGCATTCATAACATCCTTTCAAATGATTCCTAAATTGTCATCAATTCCTCATTTCAGCTATTAGTTATTTATAATATCACATGCACTTATCTCAATGCATTCATGCAATGCATCACAACATTTGCACCTATACTTATGCAATCAGTCACTCACACCCTTCATAGGCATCCTTTCAATGCATAGCTACAAGATTCATAAAATCTTTTAATGCATTTCCATTCAATTCTACCTTGCATTGATTTAGGAATACTATGCATTCAACATACCATGCATGGCCTAAGCAGCACTACTTCATATAGGATGCATTACTATAATCAAGATCACCATTACTTACTTTCCTTGGGCTACTAAGCTCAATCAACATATACAGGCATGACACATTTCTATATGAATGTAGTATAACATTCAAATATCCACATGGTAGAAGGTCTCTTACCTTTACCACTCCATGGAGTTTGTCATAGTCAAACTCTTACCTTCATGAGTCCTACTTACACCCTTGGAATTACCAGTTTGGTTGGTCCTTTGCAGGAGATTGCAAAATTTGCTCACCAACTTCTGATTATGGACTTGTTGCCTTATCCCTTTCTCCAGAGGGTTGCTAGTCACATTTGTCAACATCATAAACATATTCAGCCAGGTCCATGTTGTCGTTGGTTTTCCCACTAATGCCAACACCAATGCAATAACTATCATTAGTGGTTCATTATAAATGTATAATCCTCAATATCCTATGTATGCAAAGCATATCCTCATACATTTCATGTATAAAACTTATGAAATGTAGTGATAATCAGCAAGATAGGGTTTAAGGAAACTTCCCTTTTCAAGTCCCACATCCTTGCATGGAACTCCTCTTCCACACAACAACTGGTTTGACTTCATGGTCTTGCTATCTCTAGGCATGCAATTTCAGGATTTGTCCATATTGACAGTAGCACATTTCTCCTTCAAGGAATCACTAGCACTTGCTACTCCACACTCAAATTATGGTGACTCTCCCTTGTTCCCTGGAATTTTCTTCCTTTCCAGCCCTGTAATCCACTGACAGTCTGCTGAAATCCACTGAAAAACAATTGAAATTTTCTCAAAAATCCCACTGGAAACAGTTGAAAACTGCTTGAAAAATCCATTTGAAACCCCACATTTTATTTCTTCCCATTGGGTCTCTTTCCAACTAAGTTTCCGACATTACGGTGGCCAAAACTCTAATTTTCTCCGTGCTCATCGGCGATGTCGAGGACTGTGCATGGGCGATCGAAAAGTCTGAGCATCGAGTGGCTAGCTGTTTATACTTCCGCAACGGCGGGCAGTAAACCGTCTCTGGATTCCGCGACTAAACAACTCATCGGGGGTCAAAAACTAATACCACTAAGTGTCGGCGATCGAAACACTAATCATCGGAATGATAGTCTGACTCACAGCCGCAACAGTGGACTCATAAACGCTTAAATCTTTCTGACGTTTTGGCAATCAAATTGTCTAATTCCCTGACCGCTCATCAGCAGTCAAAATCACTAATAATTTTTCGATGGCTTTACACTCTTCAAAGTCAGGTATCTTCCCTGCTAACCCCCCGACGTTTTAGAGGCTGAAACCTCTAATTTATTTCACCGTATAGAACTTGTAGTGGTATATCATCCCAAACTTCATCGGTGATAGCATAGGATAACCTGTAGCAACGGCGACCGTGTACCCTACGCATCGGACTGTTAGTCATCAAGCCTTCCGCAACGGCGGCCCATAATCAAACTAAGTCTTCTGCAGCTCTTGACTTTGTCGACGGTCAGAGCCTCTAGAGACCGCGACATCGATGCTCGGATGCACTCCCCATTGGGTGGTTAGTCTTATCAATCTCCGCAATGGCAGACGTTCAACAAAATTTGACATAGCTCATCAGCGACCGCATCCTCTAATCATCTGCGATGTGATGAACTAATCGTCACCGATGGCAGATGGTTCCATGACTTAGAAAAAAAAATTGAATTTTTTTTCTCTTTCGCTGATTCATTTAACTGTCAGTCGATGGGAGCTTCCTTTATACGTCGCCGCATCAACTAACAACCACCCCAACATCGGCAAGTGGAATCTGTAACCGTCGGACGGTTAGTGGACTAGGATTTCGCAATGGAGGCACTTTGTTCCACTAATTCCTTCTACTGTAGTTTTCAACTTTCATCGCATCGGCAACATGATCAGCTATGCATCAACGATGCGATCAACTAATCATCGCCGATCGCCGATGATCCCATTACTTCGTAAAATTTTCCAAATTTCCTTAGCGTCGGCGGTCACAGGTTCTATGCATTGGAAGCATAGTGGTCTAGCCATCCACAAAAGCAGGTGCTCGATCAATTAATCTCGAACGATGATTTCAACACTTAAACAAAATTTTGAAACTTTCTTCTTCTGTCAGTGGTCAGAACCACTAGCACTGTTATATCAGCATTTTAGTCCCCACGGCAGTCGCAATGGTGGCAACCCATTCAAATAACTCTTTCCATTGTTTATCAGTAGTTTCCTCGTCTAACCATCGGCAATGAGAACAACTATATTCCGCCGATCGCCGATGGTGGGACTTAGCAAAATTTTCAAAATTGTTCTTCTCTCTCTCTTCCTTTTGAACTTCATCGGTTCAACTATCTTCTATTCGTCGGCAAAATATTTCAATCAGCAGCCCCAATAGTGGCTCATCATTTTTGATCTTTTTTTGATCGGCGACCCAATCCATTAATATATTCCAATCGGTGGCTGAAGCATAACTTGATCGACATCAAAAATCGAAACGTCTTCTCATCGGAAGGATAGTGCTCTAGGCTTCCGCAACGACGGGCGTACGAACCACTAACTTCTTCCAATGTCTGACGATTTCAATCCTTAGAGAAACTTTTAAACTTTCTTTACGGTGTTGGTGGTCGTAGGCTCTATCCGTCGAAGGCATAGTGGTCTAGCCATCCGCAATGGCGGTAGTCAATCGGATAAGCATTGGTAATCCATCTGTCTAAGCCTTCCGATGTGCGGATGGCCAAACACTTAGAATTTTTTTTAAATTTCTCCTCTGCAGCATTTTGCCGCATCGACCGTCAGATCAACTATTCGTTGGGTGGCCTTCCCACTAAGTGCTCCGATGGGCCGATAGTTCTGGTACTTAGAAATTTTCTAAGTTTTCTTGTCTTCACCCATCTTTTCTTGGTTTCTTCTAGATAGTAGGCAACCTTCCCCTGTTATCTGATCTATCATGGCCCATTCAGGACCATGCTGAAACCTTTAGCTCTAATACCACACTGTAACATCCCCGACCCTCTGACCGGTGAAGAGGACACTACCAACACCAACATACGAGCAAACATCCCCATTAACATGAACAGGCATATAATGCTGAAATAAAAAGCTTAAACTTAATACATACTAAGATGCATAATCGTTCATATACATAGCGGAAGAAAACATACATTCATTCAAGCATGCCACATCTTCATCATATTCATTAATCAGTAAATATAATTGCAGTAGTAAAATGGACATGAACACTCATCTGATAAGAACTCATCCCACAACCAGCTATGTCGCTGCAACGTTCCACCCAACCATAGGTCAGTGTGCTCATCAATCTCTCAGCAACGCTACCACCCCCGAGCTGGGCATGATTCCTCAAGGAATAAGGGTCAAGCAGGCTTACACATAGCCCAGGTACACCAATCAGCCAAGCCCACACAATAGGGTTTATCAGGCTGTCAAGGATTTAGGAAAGGCTAAATGCTAAGCTGATGGCCTCAAACACTAGTTTTCTCAAGCAAACCCAGTCTCTAATCCTACTCTCAACAATCCAAAGACCAACCACTGCATGCTGCAGTAAAACAAACAGCTCACAGCTCTGTGAAGAAGATGAAGACCACAAGGTGACAACCCCAAACAAAATGATGAACATGGCTCAAGTCCTCAAGACAACTCAGAGTTGTTCTTGGCCCTAGCATGGCCAAAACAACTCAGCAGCAACCCCAAAAAGGTTCTTATATACACAGCAATCCAACTCAGGGTAAATCAACAGCTCAATCCCATAAAGAAACAACGGGAAAAACATAGTCTGCGGATGGGGAAGGAACCGATCCTCAATCTGTGCATGAGGGGGAAAAAGACACAGCCCAAAACAAAATGTGGGAGAAACACACAGAAGGAAACCATAGCATGGGTCATGATGAAACAAGAGACCGCTCCACAATCCATACACACTAGCAACATTGGCCAACAATGGTCCCTTCCCAACGATGAAGCCAATGCACCCTTCATAATTGGCAATGTTGGAGTAAATAGAACGCCGCATAGTCTGGAAATGGTAGAAGATACAAACTCCCTACATGAAAAGGAGGAAGACATATCATTTTGAAAACCATGGAAAATACCCCATAGTGAATAATCACGACAATGTTTTTCAGTCCGACAATGGACGGGTCGAAATACAGACTTTCTGTCTGAACTAGAGGAAGAACGTTTCTTTGATTAAAAAGGAGGTGTGTGAAGGAATGGTGAACAATATTTTAGGTCTAATCATGCCAAATTTCAATCCAAACCAAATTTATACGTACCAATAAAATACAATATTTTTATCGCAATATTAAATCAAAATATATAGAGTATATATATTGTTGCATGCCTCATACAATTCAATGGACTTCATCATCTTCTTCATCCAACTCATCATCTGCATCATCTGAACCCAAGTCAACATTGTAAGGATTGGCCATATCATCATCATCATCTATGTCAGTTACGATCATCATGTCATCATCGATATCATATTCATGGACATTGTTTGCTACATCATCGAATTCAACTAATTCTTCAACATATTATTCTGGAACATGATCATCTAACTCATGTTAATCATCTTCAACATTGTCCTATTCTTAAAGACCCTCTTCATTACCTTCATCTAGGTTATACTTTATTGGCCTTGCCCTTGGATCATGTCTCACAACAAATGACCAACCCGCTCTACCCGGAACCTCAGAGTAAAATACTTGTTCATATTGTCTTGAAAGAACATACAGATCTATTCCTGGCTCAAAGAACCTTGTATTTACCATCGTAAATCTGTTATCATGTTCAATAATAGTGTTGCAGCTGCAACATTTTCCCAAAATTCAAAAAAATTCGGGACCCTCCTTTTGCTTATATCGGTTTGATTTTCTTATTTGATTTGATCTAATGATTCTTTAGAAAGACCTTTCTAATGTGTGAAACAATCCACTATTTGTTTAATCTTTATCGTTGCCTTTGAATGCGTTTTCAAGTGTCTAAGTCAGAAGTTTATTTGCTTGCGTTCCCGTCGTTGCAGAGAAATAACAAGCTTTAGCTTTGATATTTTTCTTTGATGCATTTGTCTAAATCGGCTGAATTTTGGTTTTGCGTCGGAACATCTTGTTACTTCGTTCTCTGCAGTTGCGGACGGCAGATTGCGAAGTCTCCCGATTATCGCTTTGACTTTTCAGACCTCGCGTTGTTGTTTTCGCCGCTCCTTAAGTCTTGGGATTCCGTCGTTGCGGCTGCCAAAAACGCTATCCTTCCGGTCATTTAGTTGACTTCTCCTCTGATGTAGACCTTGCCTATTACGGACTGATTGTCCTTTATGACTCCGCCGTTGCGGCTCCCTATTCTGCTATCGCTCTGATTTTTAATCTCATAAGCTCCGACGTGTTATTATTTTCTCTCGGTTATCTCAGCGGTTAGCTTAGTGGTTTTGCCACCCGACGTTGCGGAAGGAAATATTCCTGCAACCTCTGACCCCTTTGTTACCGCCGTCCAATTTTTTCCCGCCACAGCTTAGGTCTTAACTTTTTCGACTCCGATGTGCTTAAGTGTTTTCGCAGTACCCATCGCCTATTAAGACCCACTTATGCGGTTGTGAATGAGTTTACCCTGCCAAGGTTAGCATCTTAAGCCACCGATGAGTTCTTCATTTTCCATCATCGGATATTTCTTTCAAACCCGTAGGTAGACGAGGTGGTGGCGTTGGCATTCGTGAAAGTTCTTATAACAGTCATGCACATGATATTTCTTTTTGAGTAGTCGTTTTGGTTGATATAATTTGACGTTTTGTTTTAGAATGCAATCACAAGGAATGATGCACATTGATTTATTGTAGGTGGAATCAAGGGACTGTTGAGATGACCACGGCACGAAGGTATAGCTGGACATTTTTAACAAAGATCAAACCGAAACTGGCAGGATCGCAAGGAGGACAAGCAAAGCAGAAAGCAAATATCAGTAGTGACAAAGGTGCAGACCTGAAAGATGTCAGTTACTAAACAGATCATGAGTGCACACAGAAATGATAAAAGTAGGGATCTGAGGCGTTTTGAGAGACCGAAAGGTCACGCATTTGGGAGGGCAGCCCAAGCGGTCAACTGTTAGTTTAAATATTTAAAAGTTAGAATTGATAGGGGCTTTTTCCTAGTTAGACATGTAAAGAGATATTGTAAGAAGAACTACTTTTTTTTGCAGTAAAGAATTATTGTTTTCCTGTCGGAGAAAGTTTGGTGGGACATTCAAATGCTATGCTATGGATTGGTGAAAGATGAACTATTTCGTTTTTCTAGTTTTTGTCCATTAACTGTGAGATCATTCTAACTCTTAGAGCCTATGTTCTCATTTGAATGATTTCTGGTTTATTCTGTGAAATTACCACCATGAGTAATGCATGTTGTTCATAAACAATTGGATATCTGATTGTCTAAATATCTTTAATCATTCATGTGTTGTAGGAAGGAATATCAGCTATCTGTAATTTCTCTTTATAATGCATGCACAATATACATTACTCATAAATAAGTTACAATTTGGCTCCCCGGGGATAGATAGATAGATAGTTAGTTTTACTTTATTGTTGCATATGTGATTTAGATGCTTGTGAGTTCTAAGATGAGAGGTAAGAACCTTCACATCACGTTGTGACTACCCCTCGCATCCTTTATCACCCTGCATGGTTAATTAGGCACGTGCATATCATACTTTAAGTCAAAAAATACAAAAATATATACGGTGGACCAGGCCGCAACCGGTAAACCCTTTAGTTTTTGTTACTTGACCTACGGTAGCCGGACCGGAAATCGGACGGATTCCCTATACCAAACAGTTGCGGGCTAGTTGGGAACGTTGACTGGGGAGAATCCCTTGCTATTGTCACCTACGAATTTCCAGGCCTCAACAAATAGTTTTATTTGGATCATGTTGATTCAAACGTAACCTGTACCATTTGATAACGAGCAGAAATACCTTGAAAAATTTAAATTCACACTGAAGAATATATTCTTGATACCCATAGTATCGATTTTGTAAGAGTTCTGTATGTCTATCACTTATAGAGGAAACATTGGTCACCTCAAAGACTAGAGATATCCCACAATTTTATGTTTTCTTTGTTTCATCCAACTTTTTGATGTGATATCTACATCCATTGCACCACTTAGACTTATGGTGTTTTACCTACAACTAGACATACATGAAGATATTACATAATTATCCAATATTTATGATTAAGTGCATGTTTATTCCATACATGGAAAAAAATCAACGTGTACATCAATATGTTTGCAAAAAAAAAAATAGTGTGGTTGATTAATATGCTTCTATGCTTACCTTTTAAACCATATACTAGATCGAGATCCCTTTTTGTAAGATTGGTATCTCCATTGTGATGTGTTTCTTTAACCAATGAAGCCCCACCTTCCCATGATATTGCATGACTAGATTGTTCACATCATTCAATCCATACCTTCATCTAGTCAACATTGTGTGCGATATATAAATGAATTGCATCCCACTCTCAACCAACTGCTTGATGACAACAAAAATTAAAATTCAATAAAAATGTATATTATCTTAACAAAGTATACACTCTTTTTTGATGCAATATATTGAATATAAAATTAGTATATGTATTATATGTATACATAAAAATCAACATTCAAATGTATTATATTGATTAATATCCACTAGCTAATAATTTCATTTCACCTTCCTCAATCTACCTTTCCCCTTTAGGTACTCACCGTAAAAGTTGTTATTGGAGTCCGGATCACAAATGCTACATAAATTGAGATTTGACACTAAATTAGGAATATATTCACTAGTATACAACATGTTTTGGTATACCGTATATCCCTCAATCATATAACACTTATCACGTGCTTGTTGTCTAACTAAACCCTTCATAAATTTCAAATGCCTCTCAACCATCCACATGGAACTTGAGTGCATAGGTCCACACAATTCAATCTCATCGACTTGGTGTATGAGGTAGTGTTCATGTGCATTGACAAATTCCAAAGGTAGATCATCCTGCATTTCACACATGAGACGAGGAATTTCTCTCCTCCAATTCTTTATATCTTATTTATGGATTTCTTTAGATGAAAACCATCTACAAGTGACACAACCAATAATGAGATTTAACAAAAAAAACAGTACAGTACATAACATGAATTAGTGCGCACAAAAATCAAATATAAGTTCTACAATGAATTAAACAAACACTTAGCACATGCAATAAATTGCTAGTTATCTCATGTATTTCGCAAGATTATATATAAATTGTTTAACGTTGTTGTCGAAGTTGTCAGGGAGAGAGAGAGAGGTAGAACATACTATAACAATATACACACCACATCATATTTTAAACAAAGAGTAGACAAACAAAATAACAATATGCGTCGGAATAAAACAATAATAATTCCCTTCATGAAGACATGCCAATCATGCGCTTTCACCCCCATAAAGTCACATTTATGTTTTATTATATTCTTCATGTTCACACAAAATCCAATGGAAAATTTAATTTCTCGCATGACCTCTTTTACAGCATTACTTTGTCGCTCCAATAACATCCATGGAAGTGATTTTATATTAATTTGGTATTCACTACTATGAAATTGAATGACATCTTTCATTACATGCTTGCATTCTTGAATGTCTTTGCAAATTTTGACATTTTTTTCTTTGTCACTCAGATCCAATATTCTCCATATTGTTTCAGTCACATTCTTTCTTATATGAATTTTATCAAACAAATGATCAATTTGTAGGTGCTCATAGTAGGGAAACCTACTGAATTGTTTTGGATAACTTTTTATTCCTAGTGGAATCCCGTTAATTCCTTCATGATCACGCCGAACATCATGAATCGTAGTTTATAAATAAATTACAAAAATCAATTTCAATTATAGTAAATGACACACAATAAAAGAATACATAATATAGATGATTCATATGTACCAACTTGACGATTTCTATTATATTGCAGCTTCCATAGGTGAGGTGTCATCTCTGCAGTTTTAATACAGTCTCTTGCTTCCCATTGAATAGATTTTTTTCAGTTGCTCGATACCTGAGATTCTTAGAGAGAAATTTCATATACTCATCAAACACCTCCTTTCTTAATCTTTTTGAATGATGAGATTTGATCTTAGGACCACAAACTGGATATGCAAATTTTCCCTTTTTCTAAATACCTACATAAAGAGATGGAATATCTATGTCAATTATAATTATATATGAAATGAATGAAATATTAAAAAAAACATGCATGCATAGTACTACTATATTAAATAGTTCATAAAATTAAATGGAACTAAAGTGTAACTTATAAATACAAACAACAAAAATGGGTTAACCATGGGACATCGTGTATTGTCCATACAAGCATTGCATGGAATTGAAATTTCCTTTGTTGTATTGGTCTAGATACGTCATACATAGTGATTCCATTCCATAACTTCAATAGATCCTCTATAAGAGGTTCAATATATACATTCATATGTTTAACTTTGTAGTTACCTGATTGATTTGAACATATACAATATATAATTATGAGTGCCATTTAGATATATAAACCATGCACAAGAGAAAAATAAAAAAAATAAAAAATAAAAAAAATAAATAAATATATATATATATATATATATATATATATATGAAATTAGGAAACAAAATATGACAAATGAGATGCCACTACATTAAAAATAAAAAAGTTGTAGACACAATATACCTGAAACAATCATCGACAACATTATGTGCTCCCTCTTTATTGACAACCATGGAGGAATGTTATTGTTGATAACAAAAGTAGGCCACATCATGTAAACAAATATCATCTCTAAAAATGGATTGACTCCAACTACTGCCAAAGAAATCCTAAGATTATGAGTTCTTCTTTAAAGTGAGGCCATTTTTCCTCCATATCTCTAAATGCATAACCATCTCCAAAAATTTGAATAATGTCAGCTTGACTTATGTTCCTTGCATCGTAATCCATAAATTGCGCTATGTTTTTCACCTGAACAGTCGTTGCAAACATGGAATAATGGGAATATAACCAAGAACCTTACGAGGAACCTTTTTTGTTATTTAATCTGTTTTATATCTATTGATATGACATTCTGGACATTTTGAGGAAATTCATGTTGATTATAATATATAACATGGTCATCAGGGCATGCACAAATTGCTTCATAATGCATTCCAATTTATTTTATGATGGCAGATAGATATCGATATGTGCGAGGTAAAATATTTGACGGTGGTAACAAAAATTCAGCTATCAAGCTACAACAAATAAAATTAAAAATATAGTTAATATAATATATAAATAATATTAATGAATCACATTTCATTTGTATTAATTTGGCTTATGAATTAACAATACAATTATTAGAGGAACAAAGATAAGCTTTATCACGATCATATATATGTGATGGATTAGTTTTCATACCTTAATATCTGTGTGATTGATATGTTTGAAATACCATTCGTAACCTTCAAGTTCATTATCTACAATATAACAGAGAGAATATTTTTGTTGGATCCTTCATAGAGGGGTTCGTATTCCTTCTCAAGATGAGGTAAATCATGAAAATCATCAAAGTCATCAATATTTCCATGATCATTGTCATCATCATCAACCATTCTAACATTAAATGAATCATGGATTAATGTATTTGTACCATCATCTTCAACTACATTATAAATATGATCATTAACTTGTTCTTCGTGATTCATATCTCCATGTTCCTTCGGTACTTGTTCTGAAAGCACTTCCTCTGAACGATATGTTGTAAGATGTCTTTCCTTTATAATTACATGAAAACATCAATAGATATAAGTTAATATAAGAAATATTAAAATAATACATATATTTACCAAAGAAATCAATATAAAAAACTCTATAATGCAACACTTACAAATGGATGATATTCATTCCCCCCCTTAGCATCTCCATGTCTGCCGCACAATGTTTTCTAGTTGTTGTGATCAATATTCTTCTCCTCTTAAAGACCTTGCATTGACTACATGGACAATAACAATTCCCATCACCCTTTCTTTTCACTCCATCCCACAATCTTGCAAGAAACTGTCGATTTTGTTCGTCTGGATCAGGAATATTTCTATTTGACATTTTGTCACAAAGATCTTCAATGAATACTATTGGTGATATTAAAAAATTAAGCTCCATGCATCACTATTTCCGCAAACTGTCTGTCAAAGAATAAAATAGATTCTGCAAACCGTCTGTCGAAGAATAAAAAAAAATCCACAAACTGCCCGTCGAAGAAAAAAATAATTTCCACAAATCGTCCATCGAAGAATAAAATAATTTCCGCAAATCGTCGCTTCGCTGCATTAAAAAGAACCAACCTTAGATAAAAGGGATCTATAGGTATAGTTATGTTGGTTTATCCTAGAATACTGAGAAGCAGGGGGGGGGTGAATCAGTATTGTCATTTTTTACTTTAAAATACACAAAATAAAAAATCAAGACACATATTTTATCATGGAAACCTAAAAAGAGAAAATTACCAATACAAACTCATTAATAAGATGAATTTACAAAATTGTTTATCTATTGCAACAGAAAGGATGTAGATACACCCTAGATTTTTCTTGCAACTACAGACTAGGATGTTACAACACCCCTATTGTTTTCTACATGTTTCAACAGACAAGGATGCTACGACACCCTATTCTCCAACTACGACTGGAAGGAGGATTCGACCCCCTGTAGACCTATGGCCTACCCTGCCACCCTAAACTGATGTTCTCAGTCTTTTAGAATAGTTGAAAAACTATCCACCTTGGACTCTATCAGACTTACTAACAAAGACACTTTCTTCTTTACACATTCATTCAATAAATACATTTTACCTTATACCTACCAACGCATCTCTCCATAGCTGTCTTATTTCTTTTTGGATCGTTGTTGTTTACTTATAGACATACATCTTCAACATCTACCCATTCAACCATCGCATCACTTCAGCAAGGGCAATGTTTCATTCTTCCCACAACTCAGAATTCATTTCTGCAGCCCTGTTTATCATTTTTAGGTGCTTCTGCAATATCCATATTCTTTATGCAAGATCATCTTCCATCTTTAATCAGAGGAATTAATCCTATTTCTAATTCTCTTTATCCTGTCGATCTAATGCATAGATTTCCTCCTCGAAATCATATTTCTACACCATGGTTTCCTCATCAACAATTCCCCACCATTGATCTTTGTCGAGCACTTCTGGGACTGTTGATCTTCTAGAATGTGGGATGCAGAGTGCAGGTTATGAAAAGCTCAAACATTTCTTTCACACTTCTATGCCTTTTGTTTTCTGCACTAACCTTTCTGCACCGTCGATATCTCATGGAAGTATTTCTCACCATCGATCTTCCAGATTGTGGGATGCAGGATGGGGGATGTGGGTGCATTGAATCTTTAAACATTATTTCTGCAATTCCCTATCCACATTTTCCTTCCGCACCGTCGATCTCATTTTAGTGGAACTAATCTCGGCCGTCTGATATTTCGGATTGCAGGATTCGGGATGCGGGTTCATAAAATATTGAACCTTACTTCTGCATGTTTTCTTCTATACCTTCGATCTCTTTTAGTGGAACTAATCTCAGCCTTTCGATATTGATCTTTTACGGAACTTTGGATTTTCTTCCTAACCTTTTGCAGAACTGATCCTCAGCCACTGGATCTATGGCAAGACTAGCCTCTGCGGAAGTTCATTCATAAACAACATTGGATGATTGATCTCAGTCATTCAACTTGCTATAGGGTTATTCGTTTTCCATTCACCCTACAACCTACAACCTGTAACATGGTTATTCCTTTATTATTCTAGATACCTGCAACCTTCATTCTGCCACCATATCTTTGACTTCTAATAACTGATTTGAAATCAATGACAACTAATTTACTCAACAATCTCCCCCTTTGGCATTGATGTCAAGACATTTAATCATTCTCCCCCTTTGGCATTGATGTCAAGATATTTAATCATTCTCCCCCTTTAACACCAATGACAAAGAGACCTTTTTGTCTAACATCTCCCCCTATCATCATATCCCCCACTGAGATTGTGCTTCCTTCTTTTATTTCTTTTGTAAAGGAATGACTCCCATCTTCTATCTAAGACGCTCAAAGGCTTCCTTAGGTAGTGGTTTGGTGAAAATGTCAACAATATGTTTTTTGTGTCAATGTATTCTAATCTGACAGTTTTTTGAGATACTCTTTCTCTTAGATAGTGATACTTGAATGGTATATGTTTTGTATTAGAATGCATGATAATATTTTCATACATATTTATAGCACTAGTGTTATCATAGTTGATCACTATTGGATGTTCATATTTTACAAATATATCTTCTAGAGTCTGTTTCATCCAAATAACCTGAGTGTAGCATGATGCAACAACAATATATTCTGCTTCTACTATAGAGAGTGAAATGGAGGATTTTTTTTTTACTTGACCATGATATTAAACAATTTCCCAGAAAGAATGTTGCTCCACTAGTACTTTTCCGATCATCAACACTTCCTTCCCAATCTGCATCGGTACATGATTTCAAGGTAAAGTCTTGTTCTTTTTGATACCATAAACCATAGTCCATGGTACTTTTTAGATATCTGAAAATTCCTTTTTACTGTTGTTACATGTGTTTCTTTGGGAGATGGCTGGAATCTAGCCACCAATCCAATAGCTTGCATCACATCTAGTCATGTGGCTGTCACATATAGCAGACTTCCAATCATGGATCTAAACATGGTATGATCTAGTTCCAGAGATTCATCATCCTTACTTAACTTGAAACCAGTGACCATAGGAGTACCAACAGGTTTGGAATCTTCCATTTTAAACTTTTTCAACATATCTTTGATGTACGTATTTTGAGAGATGAAAATTCCTTTGTCTGTTTGGTAGACTTGCAATCCCAAGAAGAATTCCAATTCACCCAACATTGACATTTCAAATTCTTTCTTCATTTCAGAGGCAAAGTCTACGCTTAAGATTTGAATATTACTTCCAAAAATGATATCATCCACATAGACAACAACAATACTCATATTTTTATCTTCGATTTTTAGGTAAAGATTACTTTCAGTGACTCCTCTTTTAAAACCTTGATGTTTCAAGTAACTATCTAGTCTTGAAAACCATGCTCTTGGAGCTTGTTTGAGATCATAGAGTTCCTTTTTCAGTTTACAAACATAATCTTCTTCTTTTTTTCAGACAAGAGAAATCCTTTAGGTTGTTCAACATACACTTCTTCTTCTAGTTTACCATTCAGGAATGCAGACTTAACATTCATTTGATATACTTTGAAGTTTTTATGGCATGATAGTGCTAAAAATATTCGGATTTCTTCAATTCAATCTATAGGAGCATAATTTTATTCAAAATAAATACCTTCCACTTGGGCATACCCCTTACAAACTAGTCTGCCTCTGTTCTTGATTACTTGTTCATCTTGATTGAACTTGTTTTTGAAAATCCATTTGGTTCCTATAATGTTCTTATCTTCAGGTCTTGGGACAAGTTATCAGGTCTCATTTTTCTCAATCTGATATAATTCTTCATTCATGGCTTTGACCCATTCATCACTTTTGTTGGCTTCTGTAAAGTTCTTGGGTTCGTCTATTGAGAGTAGGGATTGTTCCACATCTGGTAGTTGTCTTCTTGTTTTGACTCCAGTATTTTTATCACCCATGATATGTGACTCCAGATGATCCTCTTGTACCCTTCTAGAATGACTTTTAGTGTCAGGTCTAGGGAATTCTTCATCATCTTCATGTGTATCTTCCTTCTCTGTGTCTTCTTATTCATTATGAATGCTCTCGTCCTTTTGCAATTCTTTTATTTCATCATCACATGTATTTTCAATACTGTCAAGATTTTTCTCTTTCCTTGGTTTTATATCATCTAATTTCACATCATCACTTTTTACAATTTTGATGTAACCTTTTATTATAAAACCTGTATGCCATTTTGGTGGATGAGTATCCTAAGAAGATTCCATCATCGATCCTAGAGTCGAACTTTCCAAGGTCATCCTTATTTCTTTTGATTTAACAATCACTGCCAAACACTTTAAAATATTTGACTGAGGTTGGTCTTCCATACCATAATTCATAGGGGGTCTTATCCTTATTCACTCTGAGCTGTCCTCTGTTAAGTATGTAGATAGTTGTGTATACAACTTCTCTCCAAAATGAATTTGACAGTTTTTCTTCATTGAGCATAGTTCTGGAAGCTTCTTGGATTGTTCTGCTTTTCCTTTCAACAACCCCATTCTACTGAGGAGTTTTTGCAACTGAAAATTTCTTATTAATTCCATGACCTTCACAGAATTCATTGAATGATTTGAGGTGAATTCTCCCCCATTATCTGATCTAAGACACTTGATTTTCATACCATACTCATTTCAGCCATTGCCTTGAAGATTTTAAAATTTTCAAAGGATTCTGATTTTTCTTTAAGAAATGCCACCCAAGTCATCCTTGTGTAATCAACAATGAGCAACATGAAATAGTGATATCCTTCCAAAATTTTAGTTATGGTTGGTCCAAAAAGGTATGTGTGTATTATTTCTAGAGGGTGTGAGGTCATATGTTCTTTTATATTAAAATTGGATCTGGTTTGCTTCCCATGTTGACAATTTCTGCACATAGAGTTTAGAGGAACTATAATTTTAGGTAGATCTCTTACAACTTCCTTCGTGCTTATTTTGGAAATATTGTCAAAACTTAAATGTCCCAAGATTTTGTGCCATAACTAGCTTGAATCTACCATACTTAAGTAACCTTGGTTTTCATTTTCCAATATGTATACATTGTTTGTATTTCTCATAGCAATGCCAACAACCTTTCCTGATTTTTTATTCTTGATTTCACATTTTTCTAAGTCAAAGATGCAAATGTGTCCTTGGTCACATGTTTGAATTACACTGAGAATATTAGGCTTGAGGTTTTCAACTAACATAACATTTTCTTCTTTGATCTTGCTGTTGACAACAGTTGTTCCTTTGCCGATTATTTTGGAGGACACGCTGTCTCCAAAGTGACTTTTCCCTTAATATCTCTTAGTGTTATGAATTTTCTTGGGTCACCAGCCATATGTTTTGAGCAACCACTATCCAAGTGCCATAATTTTTGGCTTTTGGTTGCACATAAGGAAATCATGGAAGTTTCCTTTTCTTCCTTTTCTCTCCAATATCTCTTTTTTTGGCTGTTCTGAGATTTGTTTGCAACAGTATTTCTTGTATGAGTCTTCAGCTTACAATATCTTGCCATATGTCCATTATTATTACACTTATAACATTATATATCATAGTTTTGGAGTAGTGTAAAAATATTCTTATTTCCCTTCGACTTATTACTTGATGACTTCTTCTTGTATTCAGAAGCCTTTCTTTCATTTCTACAATTTAATGCTTTATGATCAAAAATATTACAAGAGTGGGAGTGACCTAAGAAGATCTATAGATATCTATTTGGTCTCTTTGGTGTTATCTTATTTCTATTTGTATCCTGAGAAATTAATCCTGCTTTCTTTCTTCCTTCCTGTAATGCCCCGGTTTTGACCCCGTTGCACTAGATGTATATGATGTATATATATAAATTGTAAATGATCATGGTATGGAGCTAAAGGCCAAGGCCCCGCCATTGATCGGTTATGCTGTGTTTTGGGATGTAAAATTGTCACCGATGGTATATCGCGGCATGTGGCATATAATATGTTGGCCGTCATGTAAATATGCATCATAATTAATTAATGGACACAACCAGCTACGGTCACGGCAACTAAATCGAATGGGGCATGATTTCCTAAGGATAAGGGGGGTGAAATATTTAACCTATGGTCCAATGGGGAAAAGCCAAATGTCTACGAGAAAACCCACCAAGCTGTCAACTACCTTTCTTGTCTTTTTCTCCAATCATTTATTTTCTGCCAGAATGTGGTTGAGTTAGTTATTGCATGGATGGGAAGAGTATGGGCAACCAAAATTCGAATTGGGCAGAGAACCATTTTTGGAAAAACATGTTCTGACTTCCTTGGCAAGGAAAATGCCCAAAAACGCAGGCCATTCTTCCATACATCCACGTTTTCCATTTTCCAGACCATTCTTCTTCACGTTGGAGCTTTTGGGGAGCAGCTGAAGTCTTTCCTGTGTGTTTGGATTTCACGTTTTTACTGTTGGCTTCATTTTTCCCAGGGATTGGAGGCCGTTTTTGGTAGTGCTGGGGATTGGGTTGTCTTCCTCACGTTTTTGGAGCTGCTGGTTCATTTTTCCATTCACGTTTTTGTGATTCCATGTGTTTTTACCATGGTTGTGAAGAGCCATTCACGTTTTTGGTTGTCTCACTGACTATTGGTCTCACGCATAGACTATTGGGGCATTTTTCCCCTACTGTGAGTTGGTCTCCCTGATAAACTTCAGGACTGTGTGTTTTCCCCCACGTTGTGAGCTGTTTTTTCTATTACGTATGGGGGTGTGTAATTCATTTTTACTGTTCAAGCTGTGTTAGCTAAATTGATTGCCTGAGTGCAACGGTTGGTCTTTGGACTGTGTGAGGAGTAAGGAATTTGGCTTGGTTGCTTGATAAACCTGGTGTTAGAAACCACACAGACAAAACTAGAGGGATGACCTTCTTCTCCATCACCCCTGAATAGCACTGGAAGGGAATGCAGGGCCTGAGGGACTGCGTAGCAGAGAAGGGACTGATTCCTTGTGTTGGGTGTGG
>LPNX010916777.1:1337572-1348703 GCA_001517045.1 Pseudotsuga menziesii
GATGTGTATGTTAAATGAATTTCATTTAGGCATGTTATACTGCAGTGCATTCTCTCTTTCAGCATTTTGTTTTATGAAATTTTTAAGCCTGTACATGTTCATGGGCACTTAGCTGATCTGATAAAGCTGGTAGTCGCTTCCTTTGTGCCGGTCAGAGGCATGGGGACGTGACACTTCCTTTTTAGCTGGAGTCTTTAGTACTTCAGCATAGCTTTTCTTACTTCCTTCTTGATTGGTGACAAAAAAACTCTCTACCTTCTTTTAGTTAATGAACCCCAATCCATATCTATCACTTGATGGTCTTTGGATACTCAGAATGTCATCTAGAATCCTTGAGCTATCCTCAAACTTTGACTTGATAGATTCTTTATCAAGATTTATCTTGAATTGCATTATTTCTTTTGCAAGATTTTCAAACTCTTGTATTCTTCTTTTTAGTTGTATATTTAGGTCCTCCTCAACCTTTTTGAAATATAGAATTTGATCTTCCAACTAACTGATCATAATATTTGACCATTTTTTCTTTTTCCTACATTTCTCAAGTTCTTCAAGGGCGCTAACAAGTTCATCTCTTAGGTCTACTTCTCCTTCTATATCTGAGTCACTATTTTAGGCTTGAGTATCTAGACCCATAAATAAAACTTCAATTTCTTCAACTTCAATTCCATCTGAATCTTCACTGTCTTCTATGGTGTACACAATTTTCATTTTCTCAAAGCATTTTTTCTTGTTTCCTGGTTTACCCCTTTTGAATTTTGAAGTTTTCTTTTCTTCATTCTCATCTTATTTATTGTAGGTGCAGGAAAAATGTCCAATCCTTCCACAATTAAAAATGTCCAATCCTCTCAAGTTTATTAATGAAAAGAGATTCCTCGTCATTTGGGTTTTCTGATTGATTTTTTATGGACGCTTTAAAAGCTACTTATTTTCTTGAAGATCCATTTTGTCTTGTTCTCATCTCATACGCAGTGAGAATTCCATGTAACTCATCCACTGTTACCTTTTTAAGATCATCTCATTCTTCTAAGGTGGATACCTTTGGGTAATATCTCATTGGTAATGTTCTTAGTACCTTGCTTACCACGTATTTTTATTTTAATTTCCCTCAAAGGCCTCTGATCGCATTAACAACTTCATCTACTCAAAGAAGGTATTCCCAAACATTCTCTTCTTATTTCATTTTAAGACTTTCAAATTGACCTCTATATGTTTGAAGTTTGGATTCTTTGGCCTTATATTCTCCTTCATAGATAATTTTCAACTTGTCCCAAGCTTGTTTGGCATATGTGCATTGCAAAACTTTAGTAAATACAGAGTTTGTTAAACCATTTAAGATTGAGTTTAGGGATTTGGAATTACCTTCATATTCACCTAGTTCAACTATGTCTGTAGGGTATTGGTTTCCTATGTTACACTCCTTTTCTATTGCTTCCCAAACCTTCCATCCTAGGGACATCAGATAACACCTCATTCTTACACTCCAGTAAGAAAAATTTACTCCAGTAAATAGTGGAGGTTTGTTAGTCACGAATACTTCTTTTTGATCCATTGTACTTATTGGATGGGATATTCCTTCCATTGGTTAAGTTGTTGTGAACGAACCAGCTCTGATACCAGTTGTTGGCTTATCCCACAATACTGAGATGGGGGGGTGATTTAGTATTGTCACTTTTTACTTTAAAATACACAAAATAAACAATCAAGACACGGATTTTATCATGGAAACCTCAAAAGAGAAAACCACCAACACAAAATCATTAATAAGATGAATTTACAAAATTGTTTATCTATTGCAACAAAAAGGATGTAGATACAACCTATATTTTTCCTACAACTACAGACTAGGATTCTACAACACCCCTATTGTTTTATTCCTGTTTCAATAGACGAGGATGCTATGACACCCTTTTCTCCAGCTACGACTGGAAGGAGGCTTCGACCCCCTGCAGACCTGTGGTCTGCCCTAGCACCACACTACCACCCTAGACTGTTGTTCTCAGTCGTTTAGAATAGTTGAAAAAATATCCACCTTGGACTCTATCAGACTTACTAACAGAGACACTTTATTCTTTACACATTCATTCAATAAATACCTTTTACCTAATACCTACCAACGCATCTCTCCATAAATGCATTCTTTCGTTTTGGATTGTGATTGTTTACTTACAGACATACCTCTTCAACATCTACTCGTTCAATCATTGCATCAGTGCAGATTCTCAAAATCTCAACCATTGCTTTCACACTTCTCCTCCTTTTGTTTTCTGCACTAACCTTTCTGCACCGTCGATCTCTCAGAGAAGTCTTTCTGACCATCGATCTTCCGAATTGCAGGATGCGGGATGTAGCTTCATTGAATCTTTAAAGATTATTTCTGCAATTCCCTTTCCACATTTTCCTTCCACATCATCGATCTCCTTTAAGCAGAACTAATCTCAGCCATTTGATCTTCCAGATAATGGGATGCGGGATGCAGGATGCGGGTTCATAAAATATTGAACCTTACTTCCGCAATTTTCTTTCCTCTTTTTTTCTTCCACACCGTCGATCTCTTTTAACAGAACTAATCTCAGCCATTCGATCTTGATCTTTTACGGAACTTTGGATTTTCCGCCTAACCTTTTGAAGAACCGATCCTCAACCATTGGATCTAGGGAGGGACTAGCCTCTACGTTAGTTCATTCAGCAACAATATTGGATGATCGATCTTAGTCATTCAACTTGTTGTAGGTTTATTCATTTTTCATTCACCCTGCAACCTGCAACCTTTAACACGTTTATTCCTTTGTTATTATGGATACCTGCAACCTTCATTCTTCCACCATATCTTTGACTTCCGATAACGGATTTGACATCAATGAAACCTAATTTACTCAACAAGTTCATGGTGCAAGGGAAATCATTCAACCTTGAATTACTTGAAAAATAATAAACAAAATATTTTTTAGATTTTATTTTAACAAAACAAATGTAACATAGCATTCTAAATGGACCACTACATTTGTTTCATGATTTGGTCCAAAGGCTTCCATGATACGGTTCTCAAATTTTCTCCAACTAGAGCTGTCAATGGGAATGGAATCAAGGTTTGTATGGAGTAAACACAACATACAATGTGATGTGGAAAAATGTGTCAAAAGTATGACGAACAAAAGTGTGACTAAAAGTCTATTTGGGGAGTCCTTCACAATGTATTTATAGGATGATCCAATATTTTGTTTCTCATGGTATTGGTACATGGTTTTATGTAGTACATGGTATTATTCCAGACTCACCTAAGCAGTCAGATCATCACGGACCTCTATTCAACATGTCGTCCACAACCTCATCCACACAAGGACACCAAATATGGGTGAAAGTCAAGTTACCCAAATACGGGGGGATGAACGATACTACATAGCATGGATTAACAAAGCCGAGGAATAACTAGACATCGAAAACATCCATTACGATGACGAGAAAATTAAATATGCCTCCATGCAGCTAGAAGGAAACACTTACAACTGGTTGCCTATCGTGGAAGAATACTGCAAGAATATGTTCTTACAACTAGGTTAGCTTTAGGAACGACCCTCCTCAAAATATTCCAAGGCATCATATAAAAATATTTATTTCCCAAAATCACAAGGTTACAACAAAAAATCAGTGTCGATGAGTACACCTATGAGTGGGAAGCATTGTCAACTCAAGTTCTAGAGTTAACTGATGACCAACGACTACAGACCTACATACATGGTCTAAAAAAGCAGATTCGTGATGAACTAAAGTTAAATAACATATCTACCATGGAGGAAGCATGACATAAATCCAAATATTATTGAAATCAAATTCAAGAAATCCGTTCATACAAATTTCGACAAAGACGAATCCAAATCGAGGCCCCTTGAATCATCATACATAGGAAATCCAAGATATACACCACCATAACTTAGGGGAGGAACGAAGCCCAATTTAGAGGCCCAAAGAATAAAAGAAGGTAAATGTAAGTTCTGTGGATACAAATGGGATCCTAAGCACAGATGGTTAGAAAAGAAGTTGTATGCTTGTGAAGCAAAAGAAGAAGAGTTTGAAGTCAAGGCACCAATTGAAAATGATGTGAGTAGTCAACAAGAATACCAAATAGAAATCGAGGACGACACCCCAAAAATATCATTAGCCACTATTACCATAATCTCCCATCCACAAGAATTGAAGATTAAAGGACATATCAAAAAAATAACGTCACAGTTCTCATCGACACTGGATGCACCCATAACTTCATTAATGTCAAACTTGCTAAAGTATTTAACCTATTTATTTTTCCAATACCTAACATGAAGTGTATGGTAGTACATGGAAAGAAGAATGACAATGTGGGAAAATGTCACAAGGTCAAGTTACAAATGCAATAGTATAACTTAGAATCAGATTTCTTTGCAGTACTGCTGGGAGGAGTTGACATAGTTTTAGGAATACAATGGTTACAAAACTTAGGTTCATACTCCGCAAATCACCAAGAAAATTTTATTGAATTCCATTCGTTCGGGAAGACACATAAATTATATGGGTTCCAATCACCTCCAACACAGTTAGTTACATCATATGGAAAAGATACTTCGGAAAGGCACACCAGCGTACATACTCCAATGTCAAGAAATCGATATTATAACATGTGAAGGAGATATGGACAAACAGCCAGAGATACAAGAGCTGATTCAAAAACATCATAGGGTGTTTCAAGAGCTACCCATGGATTTTCCACCAAACAAAAATATCGAACACATAATCAAAATAGAACCTAGGACAAAAGCTGCTAGTGGAAAACCATACAGATAGCCACATAACCATAACACAAAAATCGATAGGTTAACTTAGGATCTTCTGAAATGTGGCATCATTTCAAAAATCAGAATCCCGTATGTAGCTCCAGTAGTGTTAGTACAAAAGAAGGATGGTTCATTCATATTGTGCATAGATTACAGAGGACTAAACAAAATAACTATCAAAAATACATTTCCGATCCCATTCATCAATGAGATGTTGGATGAACTTCATGGGGCCAAGTACTTCTCAAAATTGGATCTCCTATTTGGCTATTATCAAATCAAAGTTAGAGTGGAAGACATAGAAAAAACTTATTTTTACACTCATGAAGGCCACTATGGGTTCAAATTAATGCCCTTCATATTGACTAATGCTCCAGCTATGTTTCAAGCCGCAATGAACAAATTGTTCCAACCATTTTTAAGAAAATTTGTACTAGTGTTTTTCGATGACATCCTCATATATAGCATAACATGGAAGGAGCATCTGGGACACCTAAGTCAAGTACTTACCACTTTGGAAGAAAACCAATTCTATGCAAATAGGTCTAAGTGCACCTTTGGAAAAGAATAAGTGGACTACCTGGGTCATAAGATATCGAAGGAAGGAGTCCAATTCGATCCAAGTAAAATCAAGGCAATCATGGAATGGCCCAAAACTGATAACATATCAAAGCTAAGTGGATTTCTAGGCCTAAAATGATAGTATCAAATATTTGTAAAGAATTACGCCCATAAAACCGCCCCTCTCACAAATTTATTGAAGAAAAATTCCTTCCAATGGAATAGTGAAGCATAAAAATATTTTGAAACATTAAACTGCATGATGTCTTCAACACCTGTATTAGCCACGCCATACTTCACAAAACCTTTTGTATTCGAATGCGGCGCATCAAGTTTCATAATAAGAGCAGTTTTGATGCAAGAAGGTCACCCAATAGCATTCAAGAGTAGAGATATCAACAAGAGAGAAAGTTTGAATTCCACTTATGATAAAGAGATGTTATGCTTTAACAAAATGGAAACAGTACCTTCTAGAGAGAAAAATACTGATAAGAGCAGACCATAACAGTCTTGAATATCTCCTTCAACAAAAAACATTCTCAACAGAACAACATAAGTGGATAGAAAAAATAGCTACCTTTGATTTGGAGATATTACATAAAAGAGGGAAAGAAAATATAGTCATCGATGCTCTATCTAGGAAGGATGAATCCCATACATATGTAATTTCAATTGTTATTCCAGAGTGGTTCGATGAAATACAAAGATAATACACTAAAGACCCAAACACTTGCACCTTAATCAAATATCCGAATAGAGGTCCAAAATTCGAGTGAAGAAATGACATCTTATGGTACAAAGAAAGGATATATTTAAACCCGACATCAAGGTTTAAAACTAAGGTGATGATAGAATCTCATGATTCACCCGCCGCATGACATGTAGGTTTTTTCAAGACATATTACAATGCCATACAATCATTATGTTGGAAAATAATGCATAAAGACATTTAAAAATATGTAGTCGAGTGCGACATGTGTCAAAGGAATAAAAATCAAAAGGTCATGACTTCGGGGCTACTCCACCCAGTACACATTCTGAAGCAAATGTGGTCAGAAATTTCTATGGATTTTATTAAAGGGTTACCCTTATCTGAAGGTAAGGATAAAATCCTTTTGGTAGTAGATATACTAACGAAATATACACATTTTATGGGAATAAAGAAAACTGACTCCGCTAAGAAAATCGCTAAAGTGTTTTGTAAAAATATTTACAAATTAAATGGTTTTCCCAAAATTATAGTGAGCGACAAAGATGCCAAATTGACAAGCAATTTTTGGAAGGAATTCTACAAGAAAATAGGGATCACTCTTAATATGAGCTCAACTTATCATCCACAAACATATGGGAAAACATAAGTGGTCAAAAATTGTCTGGAAACCTATCTCCATAGTTTCATCATAGACAAATCAAACAAATGGTTACAATGGTTACACCTTGCAAAATGGTGGCATAACGCTATATATCACACATCAGCTAAGATGACTCCATTTCAATAATTATATAGTTATGAACCACCCAGATGGAAGGGAATCATTTAAGGAAGCACAAAAGTACCCGTCGTAAAAGATCAACTGGAAAAAAACCATTAATGAATCATGCAAACATTCAAAAATAATTTAACTATGGCACAAAATCGTATGAAACAACAAGAAGATCAACATAGAATCGAGAGAGATTTTGAATTAGAATATTAGGTATTCATAAGACTTCAACCATACAAACAATTATCACTAAAACAACAAGGAAATAACAAATTAGGACCTAAGTTCTATTGTCCATACCAAATTATACATAAGATTAGTTGCGTAGCATACGAGCTAAAGTTACTAGAGACAAGTTGAATTCACAATATATTCCATGTATCAAATCTAAAAATGTTGTTGGGTCAACATCAATCAGTTCAAAAAACACTTCCTTCTCTAGATGAATAAGGGAAACTTATCTTAGAACTAGAAGCTATCATCAACATCAAAGAACAGATATTACAGACTAGAATGATCAAGGAATACAACATTAAATGGAAGAATTTCCTAGAAGAAGACGCATCAAGGGAAACAGAGAAATTTGTTCAGCATTATTCGTCATTACATTGCTCTAAGGAAAAATCATTTTAAAAGGAGAAGGCAATGTTATAAATGCTAAATTTAAAACACCAAAATAAGTTAATCTAGGATGATTTAGTAATTAATGAAATTAAATTAAAGAGGTGACTTGAAAAGACACCTCCCTTCCCCACTAAGGGTATAAATTAATAGGGGCTCTTCTTATGTAGCTATATTATACATTATCATATACATATTTTCTACATTGTGTTCTTCTTCACCCACTTTTGTTCTTTCAGACCCATTCTTATTGTAGGGTTTTTTGTCCTTTTTGAGAGAATGGATTTTTATTTCAATAAATGCACATATTCCCTATATTTATGAGGTAAGGAATAATTATTAGTTGGACCAACTTGGAGGGAATTTAAATGTGAAGGTCAAAATGGAGGGAATACTGATGGGATTATGATGAATAATTATGGTGTTGACCATAAAGAGCTATGTGGGCCTTTTTTTGTGTTAACAAATTGCCCCCTGATGTGTGAGGGAATGAGCTGATTGTATGGTTGACAAAATCATAGGATCAAGAGAGAAATCATGAAAATGATGGAGAAACCGGAGAGAACCATGGAGAATTGGAGTCTCCTCAACCGAAACGCAGTGGATTTTTGTTTGTATTGCTTCTCAAGATGGATGAGGTACATATAATATCAGACATTTATATGTACAACACAAACATACCCATTATTGTATCAATGTCTCAATATAGAAATGGGGATCAAGGCTCAAACAAGGGGGTTCGATCAATACATATAACTGGTAGTACATAATGGTGGCCCTAATAGGAGGCTGAATACAAATAAAGATATGAAGAAATGGTCCATAGAAACAATGGAATTCTCTTGGAATGAAAAATCACAATAACTGATGCTTTGTTGAATCTGAGAGTGTACATGACTGCATGGACTCAGTGACCGAGAGTCGAAATCTATGAGGTACAATAAACAACATGTGATTTTGAAGATACATGGAAGCACGATACTGATAGGATTCCAAACATTGTCACCTACAAATATTTTTATTTGGATCATGTTGATTCAAACGTAACCTGTACCATTTGATAACGAGCAGAAATACCTTGAAAATTTTAAATTCACACTGAAGAATATATTCTTGATACCCATAGTATCGATTTTCTAAGAGTTCTGTATGTCTATCACTTATAGAGGAAACATTGGTCACCTCAAAGACTGGAGATATCCCACAATTTTATGTTTTCTTTGTTTCATCCAACCTTTTGATGTGATATCTACATCCATTCCACCACTTAGACTTATGGTGTTTTACCTACAACTAGACATACACAAAGATATTACATAATTATCCAATATTTATGATTAAGTGCATGTTTATGCCATACATGGAAAAAAATCAATGTGTACATCAATATGTTTGCAAAAAAAAATTAGTGTGGTTGATTAATATGCTTCTATGCTTACCTTTTAAACCACATACTAAATCGAGATCCCTTGTTGTAAGATTGGTATCTCCATTGTGATGTGTTTCTTTAACCAAGGAAGCCCCACCTTCCCATGATATTCCATGACTAGAATGTTCGCATCATTTAATCCATACCTTCATCTAGTCAACATTGTGTGCGATATATAAATGAATTGCATCCCACTCTCAACCAACTGCTTGATGACAACAAAAATTAAAATTCAATAAAAATGTATATTATCTTAACAAAGTATACACTCTTTATTGATGCAATATATTGCATATAAAATTAGTATATGTATTATATATATACATAAAAATCAACATTCAAATGTATTATATTGATTAATATCCACTAGCTAGTAATTTCCTTTCACCTTCCTCAATCTACCTTTCCCCTTTAGGTACTCCCCGTAAAAGTTGTTATTGGAGTCCGGATCACAAATTCTACATAAATTGAGATTTGACACTAAATTAGGAATATATTCACTAGTATACAACATGTTTTGGTATACCGTATATCCCTCAATCATATAACACTTATCACGTGCTTGTTGTCTAACTAAACCCTTCATAAATTTCAAATGCCTCTCAACCATCCACATGGAACTTGAGTGCATAGGTCCACACAATTCAATCTCATCGACTTGGTGTATGAGGTAGTGTTCATGTGCATTGACAAATTCCAAAGGTAGATCATCCTGCATTTCACACATGAGACGAGGAATTTCTCTCCTCCAATTCTTTATATCTTATTTATGTATTTCTTTAGATGAAAACCATCTACAAGTGACACAACCAATAATGAGATTTAACAAAAAAAACATTATAGTACATAACATGAATTAGTGCGCACAAAAATCAAATATAAGTTCTACAATGAATTAAACAAACACTTAGCACATGCAATAAATTGCCAGTTATCTCATGTATTTCGCAAGATTATATATAACTTGTTTAACGTTGCTGTCAAAGTTGTCAGGGAGAGAGAGAGGTAGAACATACTGTAACAATATATACACCACATCATATTTTAAACAAAGAGTAGACAAACAAAATAATAATATGCGTCGGAATAAAACAATAATAATTATATGGATACCATAATAATTCCCTTCATGAAGACATGCCAATCATGCACTTTCACCCCCGTAAAGTCACATTTATGTTGTATTATATTCTTCATGTTCACACAAAATCCAGTGGAAAATTTAATTTCTCGCATGACCTCTTTTACAGCATTACTTTGTTGCTCCAATAACATCCATGGAAGTGAGTTTATATTAATTTGGTATTCACTGCTATGAAATTGAATGACGTCTTTCATTACAACCTTGCATTCTTGAATGTCTTTGCAAATTTTGACAATTTTTTCTTTGTCACTCAGATCCAATATTCTCCATATTGTTTCAGTCACATTCTTTCTTATATGAATTTTATCAAACAAATGAGCAATTTGTAGGTGCTCATAGTAGGGAAACCTATTGAATTGTTTTGAATAACTTTTTATTCCTAGTGGAATCCCGTTAATTCCTTCATGATCACGCCGGACATCATGAATCGTAGTTTATAAATAAATTACAAAAATCAATTTCAATTATAGTAAATGACACACAATAAAAGAATACATAATATAGATGATTCATATGTACCAACTTGACGATTTCTATTATATTGCAGCTTCCATAGGTGAGGTGTCATCTATGCAGTTTTAATACAGTCTCTTGCTTCCCATTGAATATATTTTTTTCAGTTGCTCGATACCTGATATTCTTAGAGAGAAATTTCATATACTCATCAAACACCTCCTTTCTTAATCTTTTTGAACGATGAGATTTGATCTTAGGACCACAAAATGGATATGCAAATTTTCCCTTTTTCTAAATACCTACATAAAGAGATGGAATATCTATGTCAATTATAATTATATATGGAATGAATGAAATATTTAAAAAAACATGCATGCATAGTACTACTATATTAAATAGTTCATAAAATTAAATGGAATTAAAGTGTAACTTATAAATACAAACAACAAAAATGGGTTAACCATGGGACATCGTGTATTGTCCATACAAGAATTGCATGGAATTGAAATTTCCTTTGTCGTATTGGTCTAGATACGTCATACATAGTGATTCCATTCCATAACTTCAATAGATCCTCTATAAGAGGTTCAATATATACATTCATATGTTTAACTTTGTAGTTACCTGATTG
>LPNX010916777.1:1348958-1387306 GCA_001517045.1 Pseudotsuga menziesii
GAGTTTTCATACCTTAATATCTGTGTGATTGATATGTTTGAAATACCATTCATAACCTTCAAGTTCATTATCTACAATATAACAGAGAGAATATTTTTGTTGGATCTTTCATAGAGGGGTTCGTATTCCTTCTCAAGATGAGGTAAATCGTGAAAATCATCAAAGTCATCAATATTTCCATGATCATTGTCATCATCATCAACCATTCTAACATTAAATGAATCATGGATTAATGTATTTGTACCATCATCTTCAACTACATTATAAATATGATCATTAACTTGTTCTTCGTGATTCATATCTCCATGTTCCTTCGGTACTTGTTCTGAAAGCACTTCCTCTGAACGATATGTTGTAAGATGTATTTCCTTTATAATTACATGAAAACATCAATAGATATAAGTTAATATAAGAAATATTAAAATAATACATACATTTACCAAAGAAATCAATATAAAAAACTCTATAATGCAACACTTACAAATGGATGATATTCATTCCCCCCCTCAGCATGTCCATGTCTGCCGCACAATGTTTTCTGGTTGTTGTGATCAATATTCTTCTCCTCTTAAAGCCCTTGCATTGACTACATGGACAATAACAATTCCCATCACCCTTTCTTTTCACTCCATCCCACAATATTGCAAGAAATTGTCGATTTTGTTCGTCTGGATCAAGAATATTTCTATTTGACATTTTGTCACAAAGATCTTGAATGAATACTATCGGCGATATTAAAAAATCAAGCTCCATGCATTACTATTTCCGCAAACTGTCTGTCGAAGAATAAAATAATTTATGCAAACCATCTGTCGAAGAATAAAATAATTTCCGCAAACTGTCCGTCGAAGAACAAAATAATTTCCGCAAACCGTCCATCGAAGAATAAAATAATTTCCGCAAATCGTCGCTTCTATACAAAACATGTCATAATGTTTTTGTAATTTATAGGTTTTCAAATTCAGTGGTCATCGAATATCTGATGACATGGATCCTAGTAACAGTTGTAAGAATATGCGATATATGAGGGAAATCCGACGACATAGATGTGGAAAATATGACAGTGAGACGTCAAATATACGACAATGAGACGTTGAAGATCTAACAAGTGGAGGTCAAAAATCCGACAATGAGAGGTTGAAAATATGACATTAGGAACGTCAAAAATCCAATAGGTAATTCTATGAAATCAAAAAAATATTAATCAAATTTCATAATTTGAAAGAGAAATCCAATGACATAGTATTTTTCATCGGATGTCGTCGAATTTTCTCATCAAATTTTGGGTTCAATTCTTGTTATGTCATCTTCAAGGAAGCACACCAACAAGAAGTTTATGAAGAAACCATGTTGTAAAATATGTTAATATGCACATAGATAGAAAAGATTTATAATGTAGTGTGAAAAAATGTTACTATTAGCTTTAGGTTAAGAAGTTTTAGAGGGTGGATAGGTTAAATTAGTAAAAAACAAAAAAATAAAGTTAAAAATCAAGTAAAAAGCGGGGTGAAAGTAAATTGAAATAAAATGTGAAGATCCGAGAAATAAATAAAGAGATAAATTAGAAAATTAAACTTACCTATAAAAATAAGTTTTAATTAATTTATTAAAAATAAATAATTAAATTATTCATATAAAAAAAAGGTAAAAAGGGAAGAGAAAAGGAAATTAAATTTTAATAAAAGTAAAAAGATTAGTAAATAAGTAAGAACATAAATATAGGTAAGTAAATGTGCAATAAAAATATTTTTTGAATTTACTTATTTAAGAAATTAAGAAGATTGGTCAAAAATGAGGAAAAGGTAAAAACTAAAATAAGTAAATAAAAGAAAGGGTAAATAAAGAATAAGAAGAGGAGCTATTAAAGTGAAAAATAGCGAAAAATGGGAAAGGAAGAATTAAAAAGAGAAAGATAAAAGATAAAAAAAGGGGGTTTGATTTAGAGGATTTAGAGACGTTTACAAAGTGATTATGGTATTTTAATTAGGATTAGAGATTTTTTTTTTATAATGGGAGCCTAATATTGATATATTTTAAGCTTATTTTATTTGTTTATGTTGTTCAGGTTATTCTATTTCAAGTGCTTTTCTAATTAAGTGAGTTGAGTAGTGGGAGTCTTGGGCCAAAATTTTTGTTTTGTAAAAAATGATGAGATGTTTAGTTTTGTATTAATGTTCATCAATGGTTGATTTTGAGGTTTTGTTGCGATAAGTGTCAGCTATGTGTTCTTTTATTCTAGTTTCAAAAGCACGATCAATTTGACCGATATAGAAAGAGTCGCGGGAGCAATGGATTTTATAAACACCCTAGTGCAAGAGATGGTCAATTTTATATTTTACAGAAGTAAATGTTTGTTTAATGGTTTTCAGAGTTTTAAAAATTGTTTTAATGTTCTTTTTATTTATAATTTTGACAAATTTTTTTGTGGTGCCTTTGATGAAGGGGAGATAGGATTGAGAGCTATGGTCTACAGGAGGTTATTTGGGTAAAGGATGTTCAACTTTGTGAAAGGATTTGTCAATTTGCAAGGAATATTACCCATTGTTTTTTATGGTTTTTGTAGATGTTTTTGTTCTCGAACAAGATTTTTTTTTAGAGATCCATAGAGCTCTAACAACTAAGGTGTTAAGAACACCTAGTTTTTGGGAAGGGTGGTGTAGTTGATATTTCTCTCTGGCTACATGAAAAAGAACCAACCTTAGATAAAAGGGATCTATAGGTATAGTTATGTTGGTTTATCCCACAATACTGAGAAGCGGGGGGGGTGAATCAGTATTGTCATTTTTTACTTTAAAATACACAAAATAAAAAATCAAGACACATATTTTATCATGGAAACCTAAAAAGAGAAAATTACCAACACAAACTCATTAATAAGATGAATTTACAAAATTGTTTATCTACTGCAACAGAAAGGATGTAGATGAACCCTAGATTTTTCTTGCAACTACAGACTAGGATGTTACAACACCCCTATTGTTTTCTACATGTTTCAACAGACAAGGATGCTACAAAACCCTGTTCTCCAACTACGACTGGAAGGAGGCTTCGACCCCCTGTAGACCTATGGCCTACCCTGCCACCCTAAACTGATGTTCTCGGTCTTTTAGAATAGTTGAAAAACTATCCACCTTGGACTCTAGTAGACTTACTAACAAAGACACTTTCTTCTTTACACATTCATTCAATAAATACATTTTACCTAATACCTACCAACGCATCTCTCCATAGATGTGTTATTTCTTTTTGGATTGTTGTTGTTTACTTATAGACATACATCTTCAACATCTACCCATTCAACCATCGCATCACTTCAGCAAGGGCAACGTTTCATTCTTCCCACAACTCAGAATTCATTTCTGCAGCCCTGTTTATCATTTTTAGGTGCTTCTACAATATCCATGTTCTTTCTACAAGATCATCTTCCTTCTTTAATCAAATGCATTAATCCTATTTCTAATTCTCTCTATACCGTCGATCTAATGCATAGATTTCCTCCTTGAAATCGTATTTCTACACCATGGTTTCCTCATCAACAATTCCCCACCATTGATCTCTGTTGAGCAATTCTGGGACTATTGATCTTCTGGAATGTGGGATGCAGAGTGTAGGTTATGAAAAGCTCAAACATTTCTTTCACACTTCTCTGCCTTTTGTTTTCTGCACTAATCTTTCTGCACCGTCGATATCTCATGGAAGTCTTTCTCACCATCGATCTTCCAGATTGTGGGATGCAGGATGGGGGATGCGGGTGCATTGAATCTTTAAACATTATTTCTGCAATTCACTTTCCACATTTTCCTTCCACACCGTCTATCTCGTTTTAGTGGAACTAATCTCGGCCGTCTGATATTTCGGATTGCAGGATTCGGGATGCGGGTTCATAAAATTTCGAACCTTACTTCTGTATGTTTTCTTCTATACCTTCGATCTCTTTTAGCGGAACTAATCTCAGCCTTTCGATCTTGATCTTTTACGGAACTTTGGATTTTTCGCCTAACCTTTTGCGGAACTGATCCTCAGCCACTGGATCTAGGGCAAGACTAGCCTCTGCGGAAGTTCATTCATAAACAACATTGGATGATCGATCTGAGTCATTCAACTTGCTATAGGGTTATTCGTTTTCCATTCACCCTACAACCTACAACCTGTAACATGGTTATTCCTTTATTATTCTAGATACCTGCAAACTTCATTCTACCACCATATCTTTGACTTCTAATAACTGATTTGAAATCAATGACAACTAATTTACTCAACACTCTCCCCCTTTGGCATTGATGTCAAGATATTTAATCATTCTCCCCCTTTAACACCAATGACAAAGAGACCTTTATGTCTAACATCTCCCCCTATCATCATATCCCCCCCTGAGATTGTGCTTCCTTCTTTTATTTCTTTTGTAAAGGAATGACTACCATATTCTATCTAAGACACTCAAAGGCTTCCTTAGGTAGTGGTTTGGTGAAAATGTCAACAATATGTTTTTTGTGTCAATGTATTCTAATCTGACAGTTTTTTGAGATACTCTTTCTCTTAGATAGTGATACTTGAATGGTATATGTTTTGTATTAGAATGCATGATAATATTTTTAGACATATTTATAGCACTAGTGTTATCATAGTTGATCACTATTGGATGTTCATATTTTACAAATAGATCTTCTAGAGTCTGTTTCATCCAAATAACCTGAGTGTAGCATGATGCGACAACAATATATTCTGCTTCTCCTGTAGAGAGTGAAATGGAGGATTTTTTTTTACTTGACCATGATATTAAACAATTTGCCAGAAAGAATTTTGCTCCACTAGTACATTTCCGATCATCAACACTTCCTTCCCAATCTGCATCGGTACATGATTTCAAGGTAAAGTCTTGTTCTTTTAGATACCATAAACCATAGTCCATGGTACTTTTTATATTTCTGAAAAATCCTTTTTACTGTTGTTACATGTGCTTCTTTGGGAGATGGCTGGAATATAGCCACCAATCCAATAGCTTGCATCACATCTAGTCATGTGGTAGTCACATATAGCATATTTCCAATCATGGATCTAAACATGGTATGATCTAGTTCCAGAGATTCATCATCCTTACTTAACTTGAAACCAGTGACCATAGGAGTACCAACAGGTTTGGAATCTTCCATTTTAAACTTTTTCAACATATCTTTGATGTACGTATTTTGAGAGATGAAAATTCCTTTGTCTGTTTGGTAGACTTGCAATCCCAAGAAGAATGCCAATTCACCCAACATTGACATTTCGAATTCTTTCTTCATTTCAGAGGCAAAGTCTACGCTTAAGATTTGAATATTACTTCCAAAAATGATATCATCCACATAGACAACAACAATAATCATATTTTTATCTTCGATTTTTAGGTAAAGATTACTTTCAGTGACTCCTCTTTTAAAACCTTGATGTTTCAAGTAACTATCTAGTCTTGAAAACCATACTCTTGGAGCTTGTTTGAGATCATAGAGTGCCTTTTTCAATTTACAAACATAATCTTCTTCTTTTTTTCAGACAAGAGAAATCCTTTAGGTTGTTCAACATACACTTCTTCTTCTAGTTTACCATTCAGGAATGCAGACTTGACATTCATTTGATATACTTTGAAGTTTTTATGGCATGACAGTGCTAAAAATATTCGAATTTCTTCAATTCAATCTATAGGAGCATAAGTTTCTTCAAAATAAATACCTTTCACTTGGGCATACCCCTTACAAACCAGTCTTCCTCTATTCTTGATTACTTGTCCATCTTGATTGAACTTGTTTTTGAAAAACCATTTGGTTCCTATAATGTTCTTATCTTCAGGTCTTGGGACAAGTTCTCAGGTCTCATTTTTCTCAATCTGATATAGTTCTTGAAATATCCCAAATCCCGGTATTTTCTATTTCTAAACAATTATGCGGATACAACTGGGCTTACAAACTGCCAGGCAAAAATCCCTATTTTATAGGAAAAATTAGGGTTAGGGTTTGTGAGATAGGATACACACTTACCACTGATAACTGGCTGAACTGCTGCAGATAAAGTCTACAAGTACTGAGATCTGTATCAAAGAGGAACTGATCTCTCCCGTCTCCGATGAATGCTCCAGCAATAAGACGCCCAATCAGAGAAAAAGGTGACGCCCTCAAGGAAGGAGGTGCCCGATGGATCCGCCGATTTGCAAGGCTGATAGCCTTGCTGTGCCGGAGAGATTGGATGGAATATACTGCAGTTCTGAACCCTCTAAGTATGAAAACGTTTTGGTTCTCTGAGGCAGCTGCTCACGCCCCTGGTGGTCTGGAAATGCTGATAACTCCTTCGGATGAGTTCAGATGGAGCTGATTGTCACTGGGTACCGGAGTATGAAGCTGCTGGTGAGAATGATGCCTGATTTTTGGAAGGAAACTGAGATTTGAAGGCCCAATAGCTGATTAGGGCTTTCTGGTGGAAAACCCCCTCTTACGGTTGCACCGTGCCTCTGCAACAATCTCTACCCTGTGCGATATAACTGATGAATGAAATGAAGAACAAGTGGTGAACCAGTATGTCTTTCCCGGAATAAGACTAGGACAGATGTTTCACTGCCGAAATCCTGTTAGCTGAAGACTCCGTCTCCAACCCCAACTGCTGTGCTGCACGCTGTGCTGTTATCCAAGTGCTCCCAAAATAATCAATAATCATAAGTGAAGTCTCCTCTTGCTTTCTCCTCTATTTATAAAGTTCAACTACGCAAAACCCTAATCTTTGACCTAATTAGGTCACTTTATCTTCTAATTTGTCGTTGACTTGCATGCATGTCACTTTATCTTCTAATTTGCCGTTGACTTGCATGCATGTTGAGGGATACTTAAATAGTGCATGCATCATTAAAATAATGCTGGGATGGCATGCATGTCATTTTTAGGGTTTGCATGCATGTCATTTTTAGGGTTTGCATGCATGTCACTTTTGGGAACATTACAGTCCTCCCTTGCCAAAGATTGCTTGTCCTCAAGCAATTCCAACGCAAATCCACAATCAATCAAATGAACCAACTGAATCCGGGGATGATCCCAGGGTCCCAAATTATCCTAGGAGATCTGTAGCACCCTCTACTCAAAACACTCTACTGTACGGTACAATCACCAGAGACCTCTTGAAAGCACCCTCTAGCAATCACTAAACGGTCAGTCACTGTAATCCCAAGGTCCCAAATCAATCTGAGAATTGCAAAGGTCAAAATGCATCGACCTCTACCCTACGTATTATCGACACAAGGAGCATCATGTAGACTCTCAAGTAACGCCATCAGTAAACACTGTATGCATCCCTCATAAGGTCTTCCACCTGGATCCCAATGCAAACTTGTGCATATTTCTTCCCAAATATCTGAAGGCTCTTGTGGAATTATACTCTTGGCTAGGAATGTCTTCCCAAGAATTGCCCACTCAATAGGACACCAACTCTTAATCTCTATCCAATCCAACCCCCGAAAAGTACCCTGTCCATAAGCACCATCACAAGGAATAAGCCTACCAAGTTGACATTCTACCCTTTTGATTTTAACTAGAATGCTCATATACTGCTGGTCAATTTCTCGATCTTGGCCAACCTATAAAAACCATCCACCATTATGCAAATGTGGACTCAAGCTACTGCAATCCCTGTCTATGTACTCCTTAAGAGGACTGCTTTGAAATGCAATAGTATGTTTCTTCTGCTGCCCCATCAAGGAATCCAACTGCTCTTCAATACTAGACAGCCTGACCTCTAACTCGGTACATACAACTCGAAGAGGTGTAAGCTCAACATCTCGCTGTACTATGGTGTCTCGAAGTATCTTGGTCCTCTCTCTCTTACCTAATTTAACACATGGGAGATTAGCTTCAGCACCTTCCATACCTGCAATGAACAGACCATTAGAATTCATATGCATAGCTCTCGTAAATTGCATTTCAGGATGACCCAATTTCTGGTTGACAAGTCTGGCTTTGTCATGTAATTTCATCCGCTTACCAATTACCTTTTTGTCTGATGAATTACAAAGAACAGGAACTTCCTCATATTGATCTCCAACAAGTGATGATATTTCTTTAGTTTGGCCTGTGATCCCTAAAACTGACTTGAACCTATTACTGTTATTGTTTTCACTTGCAAGTCCATGATTCTGATTTTCAAGAGAAGCCAATGTCCCAAACTCATTGTTTATCCTTCTATCATCTATATCCAAGTTGCGAGGTTTTTGGACAGCTACTGATTTTGTCCTCTTTCTCCTTACACTCTTTTCTGCACCCTGCTCTGACTTATTTTGTCCAATGGGTATCTCACTAGACTTCCGCTGATCCCCCTGTCTAATTGTATGACAAATTTTCTTCCTTTTCATAACTCTGGGCTCTGTATTGTTATCATTTGTAAATGAATACCGGCGTCTGTTCCGAAAACGAAGACTGGGCTCTTCCACAATTGCACTAACTGCTCGTAATGCTTTGGCCCTAGGTGTAGGTGAATTATCTTGTAAGCTGGCCAACACTGTATCGAGTTATTTATCAAATCCATGAGCTAGTGACCTATGTTGCCTTAATGCTGCTGAAATTATTGCAATAACATTCCTGGACAAAGGTGCAGCAGCAACTCCAAAATCCTGAACTGGAGCTTTTGAGTTGCACCTCCCATGGTAATAGACAAGCAACTTTGATGCATTTGGATCATCTCTAAACCACTGACATAAGTAAAACCGCCGAGCAAATGCAGATGTGTCATTCGCTGATCCAACTTCCTGTAAATAATTTATAAGAATTTGTTGAATAACATCGACTCCTGTTCGAGGTAAAACTTCAGTTGTTTATTTTGCATTATTTTTCAAACTGCTTTCTCTATTCTCCGCATGCATTTTCAAGTTAACACCAAGGAAAGAAAGCTGCCTCCTGCAAAGACAGCAATGGCAGAGACAACCACGACCTAGTATATCCTGCCCTATCATCCCAATACAATTGCCATGAAATGATCGTTTACATCCATCACAACAAATCACGAATTTTGCACCTTTTCCTTCCAAACAGACGGCACACTTCTCTTTTTGAAGCCCAAAACCTTCAGATTTATCATCATTCAACTCTTGCAAGATCCAGAGCTTATCATTGCTACAAACTACAGCATCATGCTTTAGTCTTGCAGCAATCTGCCCAAGAAGGTCAATTGCCATACCACACACAACTGCATCTTTACACTTTAGTCCAGCATTCCCAAAAAGTGAAACACAAACATGAAGTAAAAGCCCAGCAGCTGGGTACTCAGGTACGTTCAATGTTGTTAGTAAATCTACAACAAGATTCTCAACCACTCCTTTAATGTCAACTCCATCATGATCTTTTGGAGATGTCCACCGCTGGAGAACTGTTCCCAAAAAATGCATACAAGCTTCTGTTGCAGGTTCAAAACATTTAGTCGGACTACTAGAATGATCAGTAGTGTCTGCTTAGGCACTGCCAGCTTCAGGAAGCTCAAGAAGTGATACACTGCATTGAACCATCTGAATTAATAAGGCAGTGAGCATCTGAATCTGCTTTTGTTCATCATCTGGTAAATGATAACCTCTGACGCTACGCTTTGATGAGGGTAATTTCCACAGCAGTTGAATAATTTCATCCATGATGATGGTCCGATGATGGAAATATGAGCTGAACACCACACATACTACACCAATCTCTTTCAACTGCAATAGTTGTATATTATCAATGGTAAGTGTTGCGAGGCTTGTCTTGATTAGCTGGAGGAAAGAACTATCAAGCAGGCGCTCAACTAACAGCAGTTCCTTCAAAAGGCCAAGAATACTGCAAAGTTTTTGAAGCACCGTGGACACCATGCTAGAAACTTTAGACAATGACAACTTTCTAGCTTTCACCATTTTACCCTTACGACGACCTCTTTTTTACTGATCCATACTCAGCATCATCTTCTTCTTCTTCATCACCTTGGTAGATATCAATTTCTTTTCCTTTATAAAGGCTTCGATAGGAAGGATCGTATGCAGTAAATACACTCTGTACAATCTGATGCCTTGAGAAGTTGATGATTCTGTCAATTATTTCTTCGCTATACACTTGCTTAGGCATGTGCTGGTGAGTCATTATAGTTAGAGCTATATGAACTGGTGAGTCATTATAGTTAGAGCTATATGAACAGACTCTAACGCATACATAACAATGCAAAAGTTATCTGAATCAACCATTGATATGGAAAATTTGTTGTAATCCTTAAATATTTCTATTTGGTAATCTGTTTTTTCATCGTGACTATCACTATCTCGACTGCTGTGCTCATTACCTTGCACATCATGTATTTTTGACTCCAAATGAATCTCACCAACAACCTGTACTTCATGCTCATGTATTATGTTCTCTAAAGGAAGACTGGACACTTCTGCCCCTGCTTCAATTCCCTCATCCTCTGCATCGTTCCCCTCTAAGGGCACTTCTCCCAATTATGAAATAGTGTTTCCATCATTGTTATGTTTCCTTGTGTAGTCACAAGCCTTTGAACCCTCACAACGCATATCATTGTAATCAGATTTTTCTTCCACGACTATGCCTTTAAGGAGATCCTCATCCAAATCGTTAGGCTGGCTCCTGAACTGGATGGTGTAATAATCTTGAAAGGACAATGCTGCACATACCTCGTCACCCAAGGCTAAATACTCTTGATATCGAGGAAAGTATTGAAGTACTGCTAACCTTTTCCAATTTCCAGTCAAGATCCTTCTCATTGTCCTCATGTTCTCACAAGCTGGCAGAGAAAAACCTTTATTCTGACGTGCACTTCACCAACTTCACTAACATGCATTTGCATGTACACGCATGTATCAACATGTACTTTTATTCAATTTCTATGTGCCCACAGCTGGCCAAGATTATGCTCTGATACCACTGAAATATCCCAAATCCCGATATTTTCTATTTCTAAAAAATTATGCGGATACAACTGGGCTTACAAACTGCCAGGAAAAAATCCCTATTTTATAGGAAAAATTAGGGTTAGAGTTTGTGAGATAGGATACACACTTACCACTGATAACTGGCTGAACTGCTACAGATAAAGTCTGCAAGTACTGAGATCTGGATCAGAGAGGAACTGGTCTCTCCCGTCTCCGGTGAATGCTCCAGCAATAAGACACCCAATTAGAGAAAAAGGTGACGGCCTCAAGGAAGGAGGTGCCCGATGGATCCGCTGATTTGCAGGGCTGATAGCCTTGCTGTGCCGAAGAGATTGGCTAGAATATACTACAGTTCTAAACCCTCTAAGTATGAAAACGTTTTGGTTCTCTGAGGCAGCTTCTCACGCCCCTGGTGGTCTGGAAATGTTGATAACTCCTTCGGATGAGTTCAGATGGAGCTGATAGTCACTGGGTACCGGAGTATGAAGTTGCTAGTGAGAATGATGCTTGAGTTTCGGAAGGAAACTGAGATCTGAAGGCCCAATAGTTGATTAGGGCTTTCTGGTGGAAAACCCCCTCTTACGGCTGCACCGTGCCTCTGCAACAATCTCTACCCTGTGCGATATAACTGATGAATGAAATGAAGAACAAGTGGTGAACCAGTATGGCTTACCCGGAATAAGACTAGGACAGATGTTTCACTGCCGAAATCCTGTTAGCTGAAGACTCTGTCTCCAACCCCAACTGCTGTGCTGCACGTTGTGCTGCTATCCAAGTGCTCCCAAAAAATCAATAATCATAAGTGAAGTCTCCTCTTACTTTCTCCTCTATTTATAAAGTTCAACTGCGCAAAACCCTAATCTTTGACCTAATTAGGTCACTTTATCTTCTAATTTGCCGTTGACTTGCATGCATGTCACTTTATCTTCTAATTTGCCGTTGACTTGCATGCATGCGGAGGGATACTTAAATAGTGCATGCATCATTAAAATAATGTTGGGATGGCATGCATGTCATTTTTAGGGTTTGCATGCATGTCACTTTTGGGAACATTACAGTTCTTCATTCATGGCTTTGACCCATTCATCACTTTTGTTGGCTTCTGTAAAGTTCTTGGGTTCGTCTATTGAGAGTAGGGATTGTTCCACATATGGTAGTTGTCTTCTTGTTTTGACTCTAGTATTTTTATCACCCATGATCTGTGACTCCAAATGATCCTCTTGTACCCTTCTAGAAGGATTTTTAGTGTCAGGTCTAGGGAATTCTTCATCATCTTCATGTGTATCTTCCTTCTCTGTGTCGTCTTCTTCGTTATGAATGCTCTCATCCTTTTGCAATTCTTTTATTTCATCATCACATGTATTTTCAATACTGTCAGGATTTTTCTCTTTCCTTGGTTTTATATCATCTACTTTCACATCATCACTTTATACAATTTTGATGTAACCTTTTATTGTAAAACCTGTATGCCTTTTTCGTGGATGAGTATCCTAAGAAGATTCCATCATCGATCATAGAGTCGAACTTTCCAAGTTCATCCTTATTTCTTTTGATGTAACAATCACTGCCAAACACTTTAAAATATTTGACTGAGGTTGGTCTTCCATACCATAATTCATAGGGGGTATTCTCCTTATTCACTCTGAGCTATCCTCTGTTAAGTATGTAGACAGTTGTGTATACAACTTCTCTGCAAAACGAATTTGATTGTGATTGTTAACTATATTCTTTCGTTTTGGATTGTGATTGTTTACTTACATACATACCTCTTCAACATCTACTCGTTCAATCATTGCATCAGTGCAGATTCTCAAAATCTCAAACATTGCTTTCACACTTCTCCTCCTTTCATTTTCTGCACTAACCTTTCTGCACCGTCAATCTCTCAGAGAAGTCTTTCTGACCGTCGATCTTCCGGATTGCAAGATGCGGGATGTAGCTTCATTGAATCTTTAAACATTATTTCTGCAATTCCCTTTCCACATTTTCCTTCCACATCATCGATCTCCTTTAAGCAGAACTAATCTCAGCCATTTGATCTTCCAGATTATGGGATGCGGGATGCAGGATGTGGGTTCATAAAATATTGAACCTTACTTCCACAATTTTCTTTCCTCTTTTTTTCTTCCACACCGTTGATCTTTTTTAATAGAACTAATCTCACCCATTCGATCTTGATCTTTTACGGAACTTTGGATTTTCCGCCTAACCTTTTGAAGAACCGATCCTCAACCATTGGATCTAAGGAGGGACTAGCCTCTACGTTAGTTCATTCAGCAACAATATTGGATGATCGATCTCAGTTGTTCAACTTGTTGTAGGTTTATTCATTTTTCATTCACCCTGCAACCTTTAACACGTTTATTCCTTTGTTATTCTGGATACCTGCAACCTTCATTCTTCCACCATATCTTTGACTTCTGATAACGGATTTGACATCAATGACAACTAATTTACTCAACAAGTTCATGGTGCAAGGGAAATCATTCAACCTTGAATTACTTGAAAAATAATAAACAAAATATTTTTTAGATTTTCTTTTAACAAAACAAATGTAACATAGCATTCTAAATAGACCACCACATTTGTTTCATGATTTGGTCCAAAAGCTTCCATGATACGGTTCTCAAATTTTCTCCAACTAGAGCTGTCAATGGGAATGGAATCAAGGTTTGTATGGAGTAAACACAACATACAATGTGATGTGGAAAAATGTGTCAAAAGTATGACGAACAAAAGTGTGACTAGAAATAAAAAAGTGAAAAGTGTGGCTAAAAGTCTATTTGGGGAGGCCTTCACAATGTATTTATAGGATGATCCAATATTTTGTTTCTCATGGTATTGGTACATGGTTTTATGTAGTACATGGTATTATTCCAGACTCACCTAAGCAGTCAGATCATCACAGACCTCTATTCAACATGTTGTCCACAACCTCATCCACACAAGGACACCAAATATGGGTGAAAGAAAAGTTACCCAAATACAGGGGGATGAACGATAGTGCATAGCATAGATTAACAAAGTCAAGGAATAACTAGACATCGAAAACATCCATTACGATGACGAGAAAATTAAATATGCCTCCATGCAGCTAGAAGGAAACACTTACAACTTGTTTCCTATGGTGGAAGAATACTACAAGAATATGTTCTTACAACTAGGTTAGCTTTAGGAACGACCTCCTCAAAAGATTCCAGGGCATCATATAAAAATATTTATTTCCCAAAATCACAAGGTTACAACAAAAAATCAGTGTCGATGAGTACACCTATGAGTGGGAATCATTGTCAACTCAAGTTCTAGATTTAACTGATGACCAACGACTACAGACCTACATACATGGTCTAAAAAAGCACATTCGTGATGAACTAGAGTTAAATAACATATCTACCATGGAGGAAGCATGACGTAAATCCAAATATTATTGAAATCAAATTCAAGAAATCCGTTCATACAAATTTCGACAAAGACGAATCCAAATTGAGGCCCCTCGAATCATCATACACCGGAAATCCAAGATATACACCACCATAACTTAGGGGAGGAACAAAGCCCAATTTAGAGGCCCAGATAATAAAGGAAGGTAAATGTAAGTTCTATGGATACAAATGGGATCCTAAGCAAAGATGGTTAGAAAAGAAGTTGTATGCCTGTGAAGCAGAAGAAGAAGAGTTTGAAGTCAAAGAACCAATTGAAAACGATGTGAGTAGTCAACAAGAATACCAAACAGAAATCGAGGACGACACCCCAAAAATATCATTAGCCACTATTACCATAATCTCCCATCCACAAGAATTGAATATTAAAGGACATATCAAAAAAATAACATCACAATTCTCATCGACACTGGATGCACCCATAACTTCATTAGTGTCAACCTTGCTAAAGTATTTAACCTATTTATTTTTCCAATACCTAACATGAAGTGTATGGTAGTACATGGAAAGAAGAATGACAATGTGGGAAAATGTCACAAGGTCAAGTTACAAATGCAATGGTATAACTTAGAATCAGATTTCTTTGCAGTACTGCTGGGAGGAGTTGACATAGTTTTAGGAATAAAATGGTTACAAAACTTAGGTTCATACTCCGCAAATCACCAAGAAAATTTTATTGAATTCCATTCATTTGGGAAGACACATAAATTATACGGGTTCTAACCACCTCCAACACAGTTAGTTACATCATATGGAAAAGATACTTCGGAAAGGCACACCAGCGTACATACCCCAATGTCAAGAAATGGATATTCTAACATGTGAAGGAGATATGGATAAACAGCCAGAGATACAAGAGTTGATTCAAAAACATCATAGGGTGTTTCAAGAGCTACCCATGGAGTTTCCACCAAACAAAAATATCTAACACATAATCAAAATAGAACCTAGACAAAAGCTACTAGTGGAAAACCATACAGATACCCACATAACCATAACACAAAAATCGATAGGTTAACTTAGGATATTCTGAAATGTGGCATCATTTCAAAAATCAGAATCTCGTATGTAGCTCCAGTATTGTTAGTACGAACGAAGGATGGTTCGTTCATATTGTGCATAGATTACAGAGGACTAAACAAAATAACTATCAAAAATTAATTTCCGATCCCATTCATCAATGAGATGTTGGATGAACTTCATGGGGCCAAGTACTTCTGAAAATTGGATCTCCTATTTGGCTATTATCAAATCAAAGTTAGAGTGGAAGACATAGAAAAAACTTATTTTTACACTCATGAAGGCCACTATGGGTTCAAATTAATGCACTTCAGATTGACTAATGCTCCAGCTATGTTTCAAGCTGCAATGAACAAATTGTTCCAACCATTTTTAAGAAAATTTGTACTAGTGTTTTTCGATGAAATCCTCATATATATCATAACATGGAAGGAGAATTTGGGACACCTAAGTCAAGTGATTACCACTTTGGAAGAAAACCAATTCTATGCAAATAGGTCTAAGTGCACCTTTGGAAAAGAATAAGTGGACTACCTGGGTCATAAGATATCGAAGGAAGGAGTCCAAGTCGATCCAAGTAAAATCAAGGAAATCATGGAATGGCCCAAAACCGATAACATATCAAAGCTAAGTGGATTTCTAGGCCTAAAATGATAGTATCAAATATTTGTAAAGAATTACGCCCATAAAACCGCCCCTCTCACAAATTTATTGAAGAAAAATTCCTTCCAATGGAATAGTGAAGCATAAAAATGTTTTGAAACATTAAAATGCATGATGTCTTCAACACCTGTATTAGCCACGCCATACTTCACAAAACCTTTTGTATTCGAATGCGGCGCATCAGGTTTCATAATAAGAGCAGTTTTGATGCAAGAAGGTCACCCAATAGCATTCAAGAGTATAAATATCAACAAGAGAGAAAGTTTGAATTCCACTTATGATAAAGAGATGTTATGCTTTAGCAAAATGGAAACAGTACCTTCTAGGGAGAAAAATAGTGATAAGAACAGACCATAACAGTCTTCAATATATCCTTCAACAAAAAACATTCTCAACAGAACAACATAAGTGGATAGAAAAAATAGCTACCTTTGATTTGGAGATATTACATAAAAGAGGGAAAGAAAATATAGTCGTCGATGCTCTATCTAGGAAGGATGAAGCCCATACATATGTAATTTCAATCGTTATTCCAGAGTGGTTGGATGAAATACAAAGATAATACACTAAAGACCCAAACACTTGCACCTTAATCAAATATCCGTATAGAGGTCCAAAATTCGAGTGAAGAAATGACATCTTATGGTACAAACAAAGGATCTATTTAAACCTGACGTCAAGGTTTAAAACCAAGGTGATGATAGAATCTCATGATTCACCCGCCGCATGACATGTAGGTTTTTTCAAGACATTACAATGCCATACAATCATTATGTTGGAAAATAATGCATAAAGACATTTAAAAATATGTAGTCGAGTGCGACANTTCCCCCGCCGCATGACATGTAGGTTTTTTCAAGACATTACAATGCCATACAATCATTATGTTGGAAAATAATGCATAAAGACATTTAAAAATATGTAGTCGAGTGCGACATGTGTCAAAGCAATAAAAAACAAAAGGTCATGACTCCGAGGCTACTCCACCCAGTACACATTCTGAAGCAAATGTGGTCAGAAATTTCTATGGATTTTATTAAAGGGTTACCCTTATCTGAGGGTAAGGATAAAATCCTTGTGGTAGTAGATAGACTAACGAAATATACACATTTTATGGGAATAAAGAAAACTGACTCCGCTAAGAAAATCGCTAAAGTGTTTTGTAAAAATATTTACAAATTAAATTTTTTTCCCAAAATTATAGTGAGCGACAGAGATGCCAAATTGACAAGCAATTTTTGGAAGGAATTCTACAAGAAAATAGGGATCACTCTTAATATGAGCTCAACTTATCATCCACAGACATATGGGAAAACATAAGTGGTCAGAAATTGTCTGGAAACCTATCTCCATAGGTTCATCATAGACAAATCAAACAAATGGTTACAATGGTTACACCTTGCAAAATGGTGGCATAACACTATATATCACACATCAGCTAAGATGACTCCATTTCAATAATTATATAGTTATGAACTACCCAGATGGAAGGGAATCATTTAAGGAAGCACAAAATTACCCATCGTAAAAGATCAACTGGAAAAAAACCATTAATGAATCATGCAAACATTCAAAAATAATTTAACTATGGCACAAAATCGTATGAAAAAACAAGAAGATCAACATAGAACCGAAAGATATTTTGAATTAGAATATTAGGTATTCATAAGACTTCAACCATACAAAAAATTATCACTAAAACAACAAGGAAAGAACAAATTAGGACCTAAGTTCTATCGTCCATACCAAATTATACATAAGATTAGTTGCGTAGCATACGAGCTAAAGTGATTAGAGACAAGTCGAATTCACAATATATTCCATGTTTCAAATCTAAAAATGTTGTTGGGTCAACATCAATCATTTCAAAAAACACTTCCTGCTCTAGATGAAGAAGGGAAACTTATCTTAGAACTAGAAGCTATCATCAACATCAGAGAACAGATATTGCAGACTAGAATGATTAAGGAATACAACATTAAATGGAAGAATTTCCTAGAAGAAGACGCATCAAGGGAAACAAAGAAATTTGTTCAGCATTATTCGTCATTACATTGCTCTAAGGAAAAATCATTTTAAAAGGAGAAGGCAATGTTATAAATGCTAAATTTAAAACACCAAACTAAGTTAATCTAGGATGATTTAGTAATTAATGAAATTAAATTAAAGAGGTGACTTGAAAAGACACCTCCCTTCCCCAGTAAGGGTATAAATTAATAGGGGCTCTTCTTATGTAGCTATATTATACATTATCATATACATATTTTCTACATTGTGTTCTTCTTCACCCACTTTTGTTCTTTCAGACCCATTCTTATTGTAGGATTTTTTGTCCTTTTTGAGAGAATGGAGTTTTATTTCAATAAATGCACATATTCCCTATATTTATGAGGTAAGGAATAATTATTAGTTGGACCAACTTGGAGGGAATTTAAATGTGAAGGTCAAAATGGAGGGAATACTGATGGGATTATGATGAATAATTATGGTGTTGACCATAAAGAGCTATGTGGGCCTTTTTTTGTGTTAACAAATTTCCCCCAAATGTGTGAGGGAATGAGATGATTGTATGGTTGACAAAATCATAGGATCAAGAGAGAAATCGTGAAAATGATGGAGAAACTGGAGAGAACCATGGAGAATTGGAGTCTCCTCAACCGAAATGCAGTGGATTTTTGTTTGTATTACTTCTCAAGATGGATGAGGTACATATAATATTAGACATATATATGGACAACACAAACATAACCATGATTGTATCAATGTCTCAATATCGAAATGGGGATCAAGGGTCAAACAAGGGGGTTCGATCAATACATATAACTGGTAGTACATAATGGTGGCCCTAATAGGAGGCTGAATACAAATAAAGATATGAAGAAATGGTACATAGAAACAATGGAATTCTCTTGGAATGAAAAATCACAATAACTGATGCTTTGTTGAATCTGAGAGTCTACACGACTGCATGGACTCAATGACCGAGAGTCGAAATCTCTGAGGTACAATAAACAACATGTGATTTTGAAGATATATGGAATCATGATACTGATAGGATTCCAAACATTGTCGCCTACATAGAACAGATATCACAAAGGAAATTAAACTGTATGGGTCCCAAAGAGACTCACTAATGTGCTAGAGTTGGGTGACAACTAGGGACTTTGACCAAATAATGAAGGAACCAATCCCCTATACAAATCTCAATGGTGTGATAATGTAGCTAAAGTAGAGAACGTGAGATACAACCAACCCAAAAGGACCTAAGGATTCCTTTCAAGTGGTCTAAGGGACTCATCAATGAGGTGGATGACACAGATATACATGGACCTATGGGTCTATCCTATGGAATAAATGTGTTGGCATCGACAGAGGGAGACCAATAACTACCAATGCAATGAGGTTTCCTTGATAGAAGAATGAGGGGGGAAACCAAAGATATGGAATAATAATGGGATTTAGACATTGAATGGGGAATAGGGTAATGAGAGTGCGGGGGAATCAAAATTCCTTTGTTAAGACTATCACAGCAGGGTTGACCTAGAAAAATATGACACTTACTCATGCAGAGGGACTCATAGTTATGGAAGCGGAGAAATGACTGCAATGGGAGATACTTCGGGAAGGCACTACACAAGTGACATACAGGGGATCCAAGGGAGACTCATCGCAAAGTAGGTTGAATAAATTCAACCCAATGGGGTGAATTATACCATAATGTGAGACTATATCCAATATGGGTGGGCACCGAGAGGCACCGTTTGGGAATTCTTCATAGTTTAAGGAGTTCGAAGAAGGGATAGAAGTATGCTCAATATGACACTATCTTGTAGATTTTTGTCGAGCCCAAGATAGTAAATGCTCGATGGTGTTTTCTTATTTAGATAGTCTTAAAACATGAAGAAGACCCCAATGGGTCTCTTTTTGTATAATAGCCTCCTAATCCTGAAAAGGGATAAAAGTGTACAAAGGAGAACTCTCCCAGCCGAAAGGGGAAAAGAGACTTATTTTTTGTAGGTAGTCCAACCAGGATGAAAAAGGATAAACCTATACTAACTGAACGACCATTCAAATACAATTATGAGCATGAATGGAACCAATTTTTCTCATTTATCTTTTCTTTATGATAGGGATAGAACAGATCTTAAATACAACCCATAAGTGAGATTTTTCATAGATTACAATCCCAGTGTCCAAAAACGCATAAAAGGATACAAATGGAAACGTTCGTAGCTGGAAAGTTCTAGGGTGATCCTTTTCTTTAATTGTTCTACATAGTCCGAAAAATGGATAAACAATACAACATAGAAGACCTTTCAAATACTTTTTCAAGCGTGAAAGGAAGCAATCTTACTCGACAATATTTTCATTCTTTAACGAGTCAGAAATGATCTTAAAAAAAACTCTTTAATGGCCAGTCAAGCGAGGAAGTGTTCAATGTGCCAAAAGAGGTGATATTGGTATCATGGCTGACGGGGAGAAAACAATAACAATGGAACACTGGTGAGCCCTCCTTGCAGGATGATGAATGGTGGTAAAATAACGCAAACTTTGCAGCATGGATGGAGCAAAGGGCTCATGAACATGCTAATATAGAAGGGGTTCGACTTACCTAGTGGCATGTAGATCAAGGTAAGTCTAAAAAATAGCCCAAAAAAAGTAGGGATAGAATGAGACATGAGTCCCATAGGTGGATAGATCACGCAAAAATAAACCCGTCAGTGCGAACGACATGAAAAACTGATGTTTAGATTATGATATGGATGCACGTGGATGCACATTTTTTGTATTTTTATGTGTTTTATGAGTATATTTTTATGATGATGATGATGATTCCTATAATATGTATATGACATATGTATGCATGACTATATGATGATGCATGATTTAGTTTATTTCCTATATGTTGTGATTAATGTTCCACTTTAGAACGACATTATCGATTTCATTTGCTACACTATTGACACTTCTGGGAACATGCATGAATGAAATGGATTCGAAATCTCTAACCAATTGTCTAATGCACAAGAATTTTCTATGATAGGAAGGGATCGCATACCCGATAGTAGTTATTCAATTGGGTGATATGTAGTTGGTATTTTAAGAATACATCAAGGAGACGAATACCCAAGTGAAGGGTGGCATTCAGGAGACCAGCGACAATGTCGTACTCATCCTATTTGTTGGTATAAATTCAAACACACTTATCGTGAATATGGATCAACTCACATGACGGGGAATAAATGACCCACGTAGCCGAGGAGATATTAGGAGACCATATACTTGTGTCATTAACAAAGCCAACATAGGAGAGCGAGGTAGGGACCATATGGAACAACTAAGGAAACACACTATGAGACTTGTGGTAAAAAATATACAAACAAGAAAGAAAAACTATGATACATGGGTATGTAGGTTTGTTGTCTTAGGCGTAGAATCTCTTGAGGTATAAACCATTGCAGGGATTCTTCAAGAGGCGACATTCAGAGTCAGCGAGGAGGCATGCCCCCTTTCCAAGACAACGATGGATGACATAAGGGTCATGCCAAATGGATTCAAACTTCCCTTTTCGAGTCTTATCATGGGCTTTATTGTATACAAGGACAAGGTCCCCCTCATTAAAGATTTGTGGGTGGGTGTGGCAGTCATAATGGGACTTCAATCAGGTCTTAGTCACTTTGATCATTTGGAGATTAATGAGAAAGTACTCATCTATTTGTTCAAGTGTAAGTAGACATTTTTCTAAAAGTGAAGTATCAGGTAAAAGCTCGACAGCAAGGCGGAGTGGCAGAATCTGGAATTCAATGGGAAGAACTGACTCAACACCATGGAATAAATGGAATGGGGTAAAACCAGTGGTGATTTTGGTCAATTTTCGATAGGCCTAGAGGTAGGAAAAGAGCAAGTGATGCCAGTTGGTATTGTCTTTATCCACCATTCATTGGAGCATGTTTTTAGGATATTGTTGGCAACCTCAACTTGGTGTTGTTCAGAGAAAATCTACCTTATGACACAAAGGTATGGGATCACCAACATACAACTATTCAAATTGAATACATACATATATCTAGATATTTGAGAGAGAAATAGGGAATAAATAATATGTACCTTATTTTTGAAGGTTGGACCTAGCTTTAAACCTTCACTCCAAATTCTCCAGAAGCTTCAATATGATCAAAACTTGAAAAATAAATAGATACCTTCCTACAAAGATATTATATATTATATAAAGATGGGTGAAACATTATAATTTCAAGAAGATGATAATATATTTCATAAATCATAACATATAATAACATTGATGCACCAATTGTGGAAGAAAATCTATCTTTATTGATAAGAAATAGTGAATGATACAACCACTATCTCAGACAATCCCTCCTCTACTAACCAAGGACTAAGTTCTCTTGCTCCAATCTCTGAAGGTATTCCTCCAGCATAACCTTTCTCTTTTATTATCCTTCAAACTAAATTCTATCCCTCCCCTCTATTTATACTTGGTAGTCATAGGGAGTTACGAAGGTTAGGATGGTTAGGGACGTTAGGGACGTTATGATTATGAACCCAAATGTCCCTTACTAATAATGTTTTAATTTTTAATTTTTTGGCTTAATGTAACTACGGGTATGTGTACTGGAAAGACGTCAATAGATCACAAAATTCTATGAAGGAAACCCGTGAATGCATAGTGTGATCATATAACCATAGGTTGGATATAGGTCTACCCGTGAATGACCCATGACATGCAATGGAAATAGTCACGATTACAAGTTAAGATCATTAAAAAACATAGGAAATACTGGAAGGAACAAAGTGTATCAAGGAATATCTTCATATATAGGCTTTTGGAAAATTCTATCCATAATGTCTTTTTTTGTACCGACATACTCAGTGTCAGTACTTGGACGGAGAAGTTCCATTTCACAGTATAACAGATGCCCCCTCATGTATGAGGTCAGAGGGAAGTGATGGTTGAAATACATTACAAATATTTTAACTTGGAGAAACTTAGTTACCAAGGTCACAGAGAGGTACCTGAAACAGGAAAATCAAATTCATGTACAAAATCATTACTGAGGATTCCATGTTCAATAAAGTGGAACACTAGCTTCGTTACAATATTTGATTACATCATATAGTATGGGAAACAGGGCCACATATGTTTTACAATGGTGGATCAAAGCCACAATATACAATGATGAGTCTTCAATATCTGGATGTAGTGTCACATAACATAACACAATCTTATGCAACTTAGGTTATAGATATTGTAACCCAAGGTCTTTGTCCAAATCCATAGTAACTAGTACAACTCCTACCATGTGAATATATGATCTGAAGTCAAACATGGAAGGAATCCATCAGAGTGTCAGTGAATAAATGATGCTAACAACTAAAAAGAGAGAATTAACCAATATGAGTAGTGAATCCTAAGGAACCATCTTTAAAACTCTAGGTCTTCATCTTCAGGAGATACTGATCGAAATTCGTAGTGTGAGGAGGAAGGTAATGAATCCTTCAACATATCATAAGAGTAACTGGAATATTAGATGAGGGAAGGTAGACACAATGTAATATCAGGAATGAAATGATGGGATTTGAGATGATCAGATAGAGGTAAGGATCCTTGAACAGTGAGCATGACACTGAGATGATCCAAGGAAGCTTTAGACTTTCAGATGGCACAACTAGACTTATCTTCCAGGTAGGAGACATGAACAGATTCCCCATGTATAAAGGACAAGTGGAGGAGTAATAAATTGAAGTGATAGCTAAACAAAGAGGTGAAAAATTGAGACATGAGTATCGAGAGGTTCAAAAAGTGATTTCTTAAAGGATGACATGCTGCCAACATACTTATAACCCAAAGAGTGAAATTCTTCCTTTCCTTTCTTGTTAAGTTTTAATAAGTCGAAGAAATTCAACTCGAGACTCTCTTCATTTTTGACAAGCCTGAAGAGGGGAGAGAATAATGTTTGATATGTCACCAATTCGTGGATTTTATGAGCCTGAATTAGTGAATGCTCATTGATTATTTCATAGTTTTGAGAGTTTGAAACTCCAAAGAAGACTCTAGGGGGGATCTTTTTCATAAATTTGGTCTCCTGAGTCTGAAAAAGTATAAAACATTCAAAGGAGAAATCTCTTAGCTTCCGAAGAACCAAGGTATACCTTTTTTCGTACTTAGTCACAAGTTCTGAAAAAGGGGTAAACTATCACCCAAAAGACGCACCTTCAAACAATAGCATATAGCCTTAATTTAACGAGTGTGAAGGAAGGTTCAAAATCAAAATCAAATTAAAACATACCATTTTGAGTTTTTTTACCAATTTTATCCATTTTACCTCCTTCCTTTGATTGATCGTTGTGGGAAATCCGATGGACTATTTTTTAATCCATGAAGTGTAGGTACTTCTTCTCTCGCTCCTCTTTAATTTCATGCTTTCCAATTTTAAAGTTCATGGTCCAATTTGGGTTTAAGTCTAGCCCTAAAGGCACCACATGGAAATCACAGGTAGCCTTCTTTGTACTCACGATTTGTCTTTTGAATCACGGGCTGGTAGTAGGACAACCTATGAATGGAGCACAAACTATAGACTAGACAGTCGTAGTTGTTGTGTTAGTGGATTTTATGCAAAATCTAATGAAAAAATTGATTTGGGAAGGTATCCATGGTATTGGAATGGTGAGAGAGACAACATGAAGTCATGGATCTCCTTTCCATGGAGGATCCCATGACAATGCAAGATTTTAAAAGATGTGGTTTACTTAATTTTTACCTCACATCAAACATGCATGTACAAGTCCTTCTTCTTGAAACATTAGTGATCTTGTGGGACCATGAGCTTGGGCTATTTGACCTCCAAGGGGAAAACTTGGAGTTTACTGCACAAGATGTATCCTTTATCACGGGTTTATCACATAGGCGAGCAAATTTGAACATGGAGGGAACTGGTAGAGGTGGTGACCATCTCAGTGATAAAGACTATATTAACACATATTTTCTACCCAGGACACAAAAATCAGGGACTCAAATTTCGATTGGACATATCACTAGCTTTCCATTAAAAGTCATAGTGAGAACCGTAGTCATATTAGAAGGATATTCTTCTTTGCATTTAGTTGCGCAGACACACATGCACATAGCAGTAGAGTGCTTAAGAGTAGTACTATATGATTGGTGTTCGGGACTAGTCCCAATCATGAAAAGATAGTTATCTAGCTATAGGAGAGGTCGAAAGAAAATTTTTAGATATGTGATCATACTGGTCTCATTCTTCTTCGAGAGGGTTCCTTCCCTCAGTCCCTCTGTGACACTACCACCATGCCCACCCCGTGAGCCTAGACTCATGTGGTGGGGTGACATATTTCTCCAATATGGTGGTGGAGGTGGAATCCATAGTGGGTATGATGACGACTTCTACTCCTGGTAGAGTAGATAGGTACATTCCTTTGAGTAGTTCCCTTATGCATGTTTGGATTTCAGGGGCGATCCGAGCTCATCCTCTCTCCTAGAAGAGCATGGGGAGAGATGGGTATGACTCTTTATCTTTTAAAATATTTGATTTTTATGAAATTTTGTTCATTAATTTATATATACATGTGTACTTGATTTTGATATACCTTATGTTGATATGCAGATATAGGACCAGTCTGACCTGAAAGACACCCAAGGACCTCCATTAGAGTAGTGGAGATTGCAGGTGATGAAACGATGCTTCATGTGGTAGAGGGGAAGCTGGTCAGGCTTACCCGTGATGTCTCCACTCTCATGATAGAGAGGATCCCTATGGCGATGCAGGATCATGTTCTTGGAGTTCCTATGTCCTAGTTACACCTTCTTCGAAAGGTAACATGGGTTTTATTGTGTTACCAAGAGGCTGTAGAGGCAGCCGCAGCTGAGGAGGCTGAGGAGCACCCCTAGATCTAGGCATATTATGGATCTCGATCCTATTTTTGTATTTAGATGTACTTATAACAGGATCTTTGGATAAAACTCCCTTTATTATGAGAATATATATATATATATATATATATATATATATATATATATTTACCTGGTTATTTACATGTGTTTCAAATGTGTCTGTATGTTTTCATTTAATAATGTGTGTGTTAAGTGCCAATCGAGTATATAATTTGCAAATGCATTAGTGATTGTGTTTTGATTCCTTGAAATGTGATTTTATGAAATTTATTCAAAATTCCTTTCAAGTAACCTAACTCTTAAAAATTGGCGTAGTAAAGTAGGGTGTCTCACCTGATAATCACCATTAAGTTGGGAAACCACTAACTCGGAGTCAATCCTGACTTCTAGGAGGGTAATACCACACAACGCAGCATCCCAAAGAAACTCAATGAACACAATGTATTCAACCATATTATTAGTTGTAGGACCTAGATAGGAACCACCAGAGGCAACTAGTTTCCCTGAGGGTGCATAAATCACCCAAGCAGATGAAGCCAGATTGCAAGTGTGACGGCTGACGCCATTAGCGAACCCTATGAACCACTCGAAAGACATCTAAAACACCAAGAAGACTATGTAAGAAATATTAACTAGTAATGACCTATTGTACATAAATATACAATAATAATATAAGAAAAAATATTGTGCCTAAGCATAATACTTCTTCAAGTAGAGCCCATTTCTGGGCTCCAACAGCTTGTCACCATTGTAATCAGTTAACTCATAAGCCCCCTTATTTAAAAATTTTGACATGACTTACGAGCCTAACCACATGGACTTAAAATTTCCTTCCCCCAAGGGTTCCTTGTCCTAATCCCAAAGCAAGACAAGTTCTCCCTCGGAGAAAACTCTGGGTTTTACATCTTTATCATACTGGTTTTTGACCCAATTCGTATGAGCCTCATTTGCAGTAAGTGCATCTGTGCACTACTCATCTAGATTCTCGAAGTGAAGAAAATGTTCTTCAAGATCGGTAGTGTCAGGAAGAACATGAATAACCATTTTTAGAGATGGTATCAACTGGTGTGACCGCTTTCACCCCATGAACGACCTGGAAAGGAGATAAACTTGTAGCAGTCTTGACATCGGTCCTGTATGCCCAAAGTGCAGGATACAGAATGATATGCCAACATTAGAGGAAATTTGGGGTCTAAAATGGGCCTCCTAAGGAAAATAATAAAATAATAGCTAAAATAATAAAATAATAGTTAAAATAATAAAATAATAGTTATTAATTTTGGAGCAAGAATGAAAAAAACTACTTTTTGTGTTTGTATTTTAGACATATCTCCCTATGTTTTTACTCAAATTCTGAGCGGGAGAGCTCGTTGGATGCGTAATTTAATTCTACATCCAACTAGTACCCACACTACATACTTTTGATGGACCCCACTACCCCAAAAACAAGAAATACCTGAAAAAACGTGATGATGACATCAACATGGAGCTATGAATTATCTCAACACCTTCCACTAGTCTCACATGGAGCTATGAATTATCTATCTTACTTAGTTATGAAAGGAAGAAGGAATTGTGGTGAAAGTATTCACAAATATTTTATGGTCCAATCATGGCTTCCAGAATGGATTCATCAGAATGAAAAACCATATCCAAGTAATCATAGGAATATGCGGAGTTCTCAACCTAGGTATGTAGATAAGCTTCATCCAACTCTTCTGAGACAGGAGGAGTCATGATGGAATTAATAGCAGTATTAGATATATCTTGATAAGTTACTTCTATTGTTAATAGGGGCACATGGGGCTCTTCTCGTGAAGGGAGGACCCAAGGGTCAATTCTATCCACAATCGTAGAGATATATTTCCAACACTTGTTGAATATAAGTAATTTATAGGATCCGATATATCGAATATGCCCATTAGTGATGTATACATTCCAATTCCCAAGTTTTGATTGGCCCAGTTTTGACTGGTCAATCCATGGTACCATGGACTCATTAGGTTACAAAAGTTCTTTTCGAGTAAAACTCAACTGGTCAACTCTAACCAGCTTCCCTTCGTGTGCAAACACTAAGACTTGAAAGACAGACAAAGGAATGGCACACATGGTGTACATCCAACTTCTCCCCAAAAGCAAGTTACAGTCCAAGGGGGAATCAATCACTTCAACCTCAACAGAGACTACTTTCCTTGCCATCTTTATTTCAAAATCTAGTAGGATACCATGTCGACGGAACTACCTTATGTTGAAAGCATTAAGCAATGTGTTTGATGGGACCAACTTTGGGGATCCCAAATCTTTCCAACAAGACAACGACATAACACACGTGGAAGCACCCTCATCAACCATCGTTCATCCAATGGTTTTTCCTCCATGGGAAACATCGATTGAAAAGGACACACGGTATGGTGGGTGTAGTTTAACATCTGAAAAATTAAATTTGGCCAACAGGATCGCCAAATCCATACTACTTATAACCGCTAAGATTGCATCCCTCTCAGAAGGACAACTCTGTAGCACTTCCAATGTAGACATCGCACAAGGTGTTTGGGCTAGGAATTCCACTATATAATAGTTAGAAGCAACCCTCACATTGGGGTTATGGAATGTCTTCTTAAAGACACCTTTAGGTATATTGAGCATTGGTTCACCCAGGTTTTCAATCGTGAGAGGGGATGAAGTTTCAGCAGTAGAATTTCCATTTTCTTGAGCCTTCGATTCATAGTTTTTATTTCTTGTCTGTAAGAAAGTATTGGATAGAACCATGTTGATAAAATTGTGATCAGTAGGAGCACTAGGTGTGCCCTCAACATCTTTTGAAGAATAATTTGTATTCTGTCCTTGGGGAAATGGATCCTTCAGAAGAATCGGTTGTTGTTTCTTAATAATCTTATGTGCTTGATCTATCAAGGGGAATTGATAGGTAAGATGGTCTCCTTGGCACAACTTGCAAGGAAATTTAACCTTCTTATTCTCTTTCTTACCCCCCTCAATGTTATTCATGGGTTTTATTTATTTTTTTTCCCGTCACCATTATTCCCTTTGTTATTTTTCCCACCAAGCTGCTGATTTCCCTTTTGGGAAGACTATTCAGAATAGACATTAGCACTTTGAGGTGAGGGAGTGGCATCCTTCACTTCCTCCGTTGCAGACTGCTTCACTGACAGATCGTGGAGTTTCTTAGCCAATGACTCTATAGTGGGAGTGCTTATTGAACCAACCACACCATCGACATGGGGTCTAGGATTGCATTTCTCAAGGTCATTAGTAGACCTCGGTGCCTCAGGGATAATTTCATAAAGAATCCCATACTGAGCATAGATCAGATCTAGCTACTGGGACCTGAGAATCGCTTCTTCCTCTGTGGTAAATCTCGATTTGGACACGTCCTTTGAAATATAATGCAGTAAATATTTCAAGAGCCAATCCAACAAGAACTCAGGATTAATGTTGGCTTTAATAAGCCTCTTTCTCCTTTTCCACTCCTGAATATGATCATATATATGAGTGTCCTTGTTTTGTTGAAAATTTGACAACAAGTATATACCGACATCATACCATACATGAATTTGAAAATTATTTAAAAACATGATTGCTAGTTCAAGGAAGCTATCATAGGTGGCTGACGGGAGCTCAATGTACCACATAGCCTCTACACTAGTCAACATTCTTTGAAATAGCCTCAACCAAAATAAGTCATCGTTCAATGAGTTGGAAGAGAACCATAGGTGAAATGTGGTGATATGAGCACCTGGATCCTCACCAGCTAACCCTTCAAAATTTGGGATGTTTGAGGGAAATTTAATGGGGACAGGTGGCCATGTTGCATTATGGTGCACGGGGTTTTTCATCAGTTTAGACAAATCAAGTAAATTTAAAGTTTCTAGGAAAGGAAGTTTTTGGCCTATCCAAGATTTGGTATTGAAGAGTCTGGGGTGAGGAAGTACCTGCCCTAGGGCTCCCAAAAGAAAAGGTGGGATTTCCCCAAGCCACCAATTGTGATGTAATAGAACTATTATGAAACGAGTTCCACCTGAATGCCAAAGGATTACTGACTTTTGGTGTGTGATAGGTTGTTTGGAAAGCTCTATTCAAACTTGGAGTTTCAAAAGTAAGCGCGAAAAATCCCCCCATTGAACAGTGAAAAAGGAGAGCTCCTAAACGTATTAGTCGAAACCTGACTAGAGGTCTGAAAGCTAAATCATGTAAAGGTGTGTTGGCTCCCAGATGACACACCAACATAGGTACGTTATGGACCTACATAAGGTGTGGAGGGAGGAATGTGTCCTCCGTTCCACAGAAAACCATGGACAAAAGAAGTGGACCCACTTGGACAACTTTGATCATTTTGCATGAACGGAGATGAAGTATAAGGTGCATTGGGTATCCCAGTGACCACCCCACAAGACTGACCTATAACATTATAAGGTGTTGATGGATTTACCACTTGATAACTCAGAGAAAGAGGTGCATTATATGCACTAGGTCTTGGAGCAGTCATCGGGGGAGGAGAAACTTCGCCAGCCATCATGGCTGAAGTAAGGGTAGACGTGCCTTCTCCTATACTAGACATCTCTATACTCACAGAAACACCAGACACAAGTGAATTGAAAGGATGGACTTGGACTATTATAGGATCATTTAAATCAGTTAGAGGTATATTTTAATTTCTTGCAAACTCGTCATCTTGTAGATATTCTATGTCTACTAGCTGGATTACTTCTTGAGTAAGTCTAAGTTCATGTTCACCTAGAACTTCACTAACACCTGTTGGTTCAAAAGAGCCGTATGTTTCAAGTATCTGTGTTTGAGGTGGCGGTGGAAGCTCCATTTTTCAAGATAGATGAAGGTTTCACAACCTTCAAGACCTACGGAGAGGATGGTCCTCTACGGATAAAAATTTAACTCACACACCTAAAAGGTCAAACTAAAACAAAAACAAACCAAAGAGCACACTAAAAAAATATCTTAAGTCATGAAAACCCAAGCAGGCTATAAATACACCTTCCAGTGAAAATTCTAGGATGATTAGGTCCTAGATCCAACCAGTGAAGATTGAAGAGTAGTTACTTGGCATCTCGTGATGAGTTTTTTGGGTGCAAGCGCCGTAATCACCCAACCACCCTCCCAAATTATCAATCGAGGTTACCTTTAAAGTACAACCTAGGAGCACTACAAATAACCTTCCAATGCCACCTGTCTAATAACCTATGTTTGGAAAATAAGGCTACCAAATTTACAATGAGAGTCTGGTGGAATAGTCGATGTCCTGACTGATGTGCATGGGAAGGGTAGCGAAGCTTGAATTTCTATCAAGATGGGCACCTCACGGGGCCCAATAAGTTGTATTGAAAGAACCCTCGTACACACAACAATCCTGGTATACATTCAAATGAGGTACTGGAGGGCTATCTCCACAACAAATCTCTCACGTGGCCTCATGCTTGACTCCTGTGTTAGAGGAGCTTTCTGGATTATCCCTTGTAAAGTTGGATTTGCCTAAAGATTGGCCACTATGTCTGAAATCAGTGCATTCTTGGATAGTTAAAATTTCCTAATCCAAGAACATAGCCTAAGCTAGTTGATAATCGAACCTATAAAAAGAAAGATTACTAGTAAACTTTATATTAAGAGTTCTTTTTAAGGATTTATTACTCAGAGGTGGAGAAGTGGGACGCGATGATGTTTTTAACTAAACATGTGAAAGAAAATGTGATGCAAAAATTTCAAAATAAATTCTAACAATAATTCTCTTTTTCCTTTTTCTTTTTATGACACAAAATGAAACTTTTTAAACAACTCTAAAAAACACAATACTTTTATATTTTTTGTTTTTTCTGAAAATAATGGAAAAACAACTAATGCAAAGAGCCTAGACTAGGGCTAACTATGCAACTGAGACATATTTTTTTTTTCTTTTTTTTTTTTAAATCAGAATATTAATGCAAATTGAATGCAACTAAGTAAGTTAAGAAAATTGAACATGTATAAATGTAAGTGATAATATTTAGATCTTAAAAGTAACAATCTTTGACAAGCAAAGAAAAGATGACTCAAACCCTAAATGGACTGAACTACCCACTAAAAATACAAGTATATAAAAAATTGGCAAAAGTGACAGACCTATACGACTACTAAAGAAATCAAAGGCAAACCAGTGCACTAGAAGGACTGGCAAAGACCAGCAACCTAAAGAAACACTAGAAATTAAACCAAAAGAACCAAGAAGGAAGACCTAATCCACTCACAGACAAATATTCAAACCTAACTCACCCAAAATGACACTTTAATGAAAAGTGGAAGTCAAAATCATTTACTAACAGCACAACACAATGCCAGAGAAGAAACCCTACAAGGACCCAAGGAGTCAAAATGCAAAAAACATGGGAAACCCTAGTAGTATGACTTAACCCTATAGGAAACTATGAATATTAGTTAAACGGGTCACGAATGAACCACAAGTGTATATATAGTCAACCTGTGATTACAGACACGAAACCACGACCGTATGTACAGACAACCTGCGATTACTACCAAAATTTTTCAAAATAAAAAATAATGGCTAAGGGATCCTAAGCACCAAACACTGTGGACTTAAAGAAAAATATAGGTAAGACACTTACATGAACAAAAACAGAAAAATGGACTGGAAAACTCTATGGAATAGACCCAAAAGAAGATAGACTCCCCAGTGGATTCATTAGTTCTATTGTTCATGGAAAATATACCTTATGACACAAGGGTCTGGGGTCACCAACATACAAATATTAAACTTGCAGGCATACATCTATCTATATATTTGAGAGAGAAATAGGGTAGAAAGCATATGCACCTTATATATGAAGGTTGGTCCTAGCTTTAAACCTTCACTCCAAATGCTCCGGAAGCTTAAAGATGATCAACACCTGCAAAAGAGATTGATACCTTCCTCCAGAGATATTAGATGCTATATAAAGATGGATGAAACATTATAATTGCAAGAACATGAAAATATATTTCATAAATCATAACATATAAGAAAATGTATGCACCAATTGTGTAAGAAAATCTCTCATTATTGATAAGAAATAGTGAATGATACAACCTCTATCTGATACAATCCCTCCTTTGCTGACAAAGCGACTGAGTTCTCTTGCTCCAATATGCAAAGGTATTCCTCTAGCATAACCTTTCTCTCTTAAGATCCTTCCCCTAACCTCTACCCATCCCCTCTACTTATACTTGGTGATTAAGTGGAGTTACAAACGTTAGGATGGTTAAGGAGGTTGGGGACGTTATGATTACAAACCCAACTATCCCTGACTAATCATTTTTTTTATTTTTTATTTTTTGGCTTAATGTAACCGTGAGTATGTATCCTGGAAAGTCATGAACAGATTAGGACTCCTATGAAGGAAACTCGTAAATGCATAGTGTGATCATATAACCATGGGTCGCATATAGGGATACCCGTGACATGCAATGGAAATAGTCACAAACACAAGTTAAGTTCATTAAAAAACATAGGAAAAACTTGAAGGAACAAAGTGTACCAAGGCATATCTTCATCTATAGGTTTTTGGAAACTTCTATCCATAATTTTATTTTTTGTATCGACATACTCAATGTCAGTACTCTAACCAAAAAAGTGTCATTTCACAGTATAACACTTGGTCATTTCCCTGAGGATAATAAGAAGAGGAATATTGGTGTTCAAATGTGAACATAGCAGAGAGATTTGTCCAAATAGTGTCCTCAAAGTAAGGACCATGGTTTGATACTACCTAGAGGAGGACAATGAAACAAGCGATAACATTGTTGAAAAAGAATCGTTCCACAGTTTTGAACTTACAGTTGAAGGTTGGCATGGCTTCAACCTAGTTGGTGAAGTAATCAACATCCACAATGATGTATTTATGGTCATCGCCTGAAAGAGGGTTACAGGTCATGAATTCAATCTCCCACTTGTAGAAGGGACCGACTATGATGATAGGATGTAGTGGTGTGGGAGGTGTCCTTACCTTTGGGGGAAAAAGTTGGAAATTATGGTAGTGTTTGGCTGCTTGGACGCAACCAAGAAAGATAGTGGACCAAAAACAATCGTCATGCAGAATCTTTTGGACAATAGCCAAATCAGAGAGGGGGATTCCACAGGATAAACTATGGAATTCATTCAAGAATTGTCTGTATTTATCATGGGTGAGGAAATGATGTTGTATCATGTCTACACCATCGAAATACAAGACATCACTGATTAGGGGATATCGAGCAGCTTGATGTCGAATGCAACGAGGATCTTCATGGATTAAATGGGACCCAAATTTTTGGGTTCACAAATAAAGAAGGATACCCCCATACAATAGGTCCTCAGTAGAGATGAAAAATAAGAAGTGAGGTAGACTAACCATGATAGGAGGTGAGGGAGACTAACCGTGATAGTAGGCGAGGTAGACAATGATGGGAGATATTCCATCAAGGAAGCTAACTCCAAATATTTGGTTCTTTTCAGTGTGATAAATTCCCAGTCGTACTCTTGAAGAATGACAATCCACTTGGCGGCGTGACCTTTGATAAGGCATTGAATCAAGAGATGACACATGGGGTATGAATGGGCCACAACTCTGGTTCATCTTAGAAGAATGTAATGGTGTAGCTTCTGCATCGAAAACATAGAAGCTAGGGCCATTTTCTATTAGTGGGAGTAACGTAATGGTGGTCAGGATAGATTCTAACTCACATAATATATCACATGCTCTTGAAGAGAATCGTCTTCTTGGGTTAGGACTCCAATAATGGAATTTTCGGATGTTGATACATACAGGATAAACTCCTTGGTGAATTCGGGAGGAGACAACAAGGGAGCGGAAGTCATAGCTTGTTTCAATGCATCGAAAGCGGCTTGCGCTTTATCATCCCACACAAAAGGAATTTTGGTACGGAGAACGCATAAGAATCCATGGAATTTTGTTGTATAATCCAGAATAAACTGATAAAATAAATTGACCCTACCTTGAAGGATCTGCAATTGACACAGAGTGCATGGAGGGGGAAGATTCAGGATGGCTTGAACATTTAAGGGATCTACAGTAATCCCATTCTGGGTCATGATGAATCCTAATATGTGACCGATTAAGACACCGAACACACACTTGACGGGTCTCAGGAACACATTATATGTGTGACATCGAACGAATACTTGTCGTAGGTCTTCCAAATGTTGGGAATGCTTCTAAGATCGAGTCATGAGATCATCCAAATAGACAAGGATAATGTGAACGAGGACGTGGAAGAAAATTGTCATGCATTATTGAAAGGTGGTGCTGGAATGTTTAAGTCCAAATGGCATGACACGGTAGACAAAAGTTCCCTAGGGGGTGGTAAATGCATTTTTATATTAATCTTCTTTATGGATTTAGATTTGGATGTAACCCGAAAAACCATCCATGAAGGAAAATACTTCATGGAGGGAACATGAATCTATGATGTGGTCAATAAACGGAGTGGGGAAGTTCTCATTGGGATATGAAAAATTCAGATCAATAAATTTAGTACACAGTCAAATGGTTCCTTGTTTTTTATTAACGGGAGCAGGATTCGAAACCCAAGTGGTATCCGTAATACGGTATATAAATCCTGCTTTGCACAATTTTTTTTAATCTTATCTTTGACAGTAGGGTCCTTTTATGGGTGGATGGATCATTTCTTTTGGAGAATGTATGAAAAATTAGTCCATGTTTCGATATTTTGTTCAACGATAGACAGATCAATCCTAGGAATTTCGGTGTAGGACCGAGCGAAAACATCACGAAACTCTTGAAAAAGTACCTTGTAGGTGGTGACTTTCTCAATAGAGCATTAAGCATCGATCATGATATTCTCAACTATCCCAGGTTTCATTGAGATGTTGACTTGGATGGTTGGTGTTGTAATCCTACTGATCACATGAGGTTACCAATAATACATACAACAATATACACAGATGCAAGAGACAAGAACTGATAACATGAACAGATTATATTATTCTCAATAGATCATACAAAGCCAAGAACTGAACTGCGTTCTTGTGTGGCTCAACAGCCTAATATACAGGTTACAAACAGTTACAATCATAACTACCTGTCGGTTCACCGAACCGACACGACTATTGGTTAACAGACTAACTACTGTGTTTACTCGGCCGAACGATGTAGTCGGTCTCTCGACTTAGTCGGCTGATCGACTAAGTCGGTCTTCGTTCAAGTCGACTTATGTCGACTTGCTCCTTCTACATCTCCCCCACAAACAAAACATTTCTTCGTCCCGAAGAAAGAGGGAGGTAAAAAAAAATAGATTATAATGCCAAGAATTAGATCTGCAAAAAAAAAAGGAGACTGCTACTGAGGTGGGTTGTGCAACCGAATAGTTGGTCTTCTCTGTACACAGACTTCGACTATGGCTGGTGCTGTGATGGCAAGCTGATGTTGAAAGTCCGTCCATGCCTGCAAGGCTTTCTGAATGTCGATAGTCAGAGTAGTGAGATTTGAGAGTACCGACATCTTCTCTGCCATTGCCATTTCTGCAATATTTTCCATGTTGGGGCCCAGCAGCTGATTGTGTTCTTCCGCAGTCTCAAGGAGTCTTTTCATCTGTGGACAGATGTTGTCGACTTTCTCCAAGTTGGGAAGTGCGTGCTGAACCCACTGGTGTGCCTCACGTTCCAACTGCTGCAGCTTAGTGTTTTCCATCACTATTTGATCCTCGATTGTCTGCCTCAGTTCTGTCTCAGTCGACTTCCTTCTTTCTAAGGCCTGAATGCCTTGTCTAGTCTGCCTCGTCTGACTATAAACCTGCCCATAATGAGTAGGCCATTCTCGGAGTACTTCCTCAGTTACAATGGATTCCTCCATGTGGTCTTGTAGAAGTTTGTGAGCCTCCGAGAATGCTGTGTGTTGAGTCAGGAGCAGTCGGACAGTTTCTTCTTTTTGCTCGGCCTTAGTCTCGTGGAGGTGGATCTGGATAGTCGACACCAACCCTTCAAACAGCTAATATGCTCTGTCCAGTGGTCGGTCGGTAGCAGCTTCGACAGGTCCTGGAGTAACAGTCTGTACAAGAGACCTGCACTTGTCGAGGAACTCGACTTCTTCGGTCTCCTTATCTTTGAGCTGTGTCCTTAGTCGGGTCGTCCTCCTCTTCGACTCTTTTGCTAGGTTGTTCAGTAGCTGTCCAACCTCTGAGTCGGTCAACGAGCTTACATCCCGTAAGCTGATCCTTAGCTGATCGGGTCTAGGAAGAGGTTCTGTTGGTTTGTCGGGAGGACCTGCAGAAGTGGAAGGTGGATCAGAGGTCGAAGGGGTGTGTGTCGGAGGGTTGGGTTCAGTGGTCGGGGGTTGTTCGGTTTGGGGAGGTGGTATGTCCACCTCCGGCGGCGGTGATGATGGTGGTCTCGGCTGTGAATCAGGTGGTGGTGGAGGTGGTGGAGATGATGGTGGTGGGGGTGTTGGGAGTGGGGAGGAAGGGTTTCCTGACCCTGGCGGTGATGGAGAATGGTGTTGGGGACTTTGGTCAGAAGATATAACGTCTTCTTCCGGTGGGACTTGGTAGTCGGTGAAGGTCTGTTCAATGCCTGATACATCGCCACCTTCAGGGGTCCTTGTAAATACTGTTGTTTGCTGGGCGTATACCTTGCTGCTGGCTTTCAAGGGTGTTGTTGTCCTTATTGTTTGGGCTGACTGGAATAGTGCAGGCAGCGTTGAAAAGAAAGCTTTGAGTTCATTGTTCGTGCTGGCCCTGGCCCTAAGTGCTTCAGGGATTACTCTTTCAAAAACTTCAGGGGACATGTGGGTCTGCTGCACTGGTGCTTGCTCCTCGACTATTTTAGTCGGAGATGGATGGGGAGGATTCATCACCAGGTCGACCACATCTTCAGACAGTGGTGTTGTTTTGGCCTTCTTCGGCCGACCTTCCGGCGCTCCTGCTTCGACAAACCGTTGAAACTGGGTTTCAACAGTTACCTTATTTGCTCTGGCATCCTCGACAATATCAAGTGCTGAGGCTGCCAGTTCGTCTTCGTCATCTATGGAGTCAGCAAGGACCAGCTTGCGCTTACCTTTGCCTTGCTGTCGTTTTTGCAGTTTGATGTTCCTTCTGGCAATGGCGATCTCCTTTGCCAGTTTCTTGAGAATGCTCCGAGACACAGCATACTCAGGGTGGTCTTCCTCGACTTCTCCTGTCGGGGTCTGAGCAGGGTCGACCGTCTGAGTAGCCGGGAGAGCTGTTTGTTGTACTGGTTGTTGTGCTGGTGGTGGTGTCTGGTGTTGCTCGGTCAGCGGGTCCATGACTGGTGCAGTCGGGTGCTTCACTATTAAGTGCACCCGACCAGGAGTGCCAATTGGAGTATCTTCCGTCACAAAGGTGCTAATGTACAAGT
>LPNX010916777.1:1392797-1414190 GCA_001517045.1 Pseudotsuga menziesii
AATAGTTGGCGATATATTGGACATATTACCTTCCTCAAAGGCTTTGGGGGTCAGGATTGGGTTTTTGAACCAGTCGACGCTTCCATGAATAAAATATTACGATTCAACGGAGAACTAATCCTACGATGAGGAAGCTTCATCAGTGATGAAAAATGAGTGATGGTGAAGTTCATCCCAAGGATACTTAGGAATTGTGAGAACTTCAAGGATCTCTTCATTGTTACGAAAGTGGCACCTGAATAGATCACAAGGATATTCTACTGTTGATGGGGAAGGAATACTAGAAGTTGATATCGTAAAAATGGTGTTGGTGGTATCTGAGAAATAAGTAGAATGGTGGATCTCTTCGACGATAGTGATTTCAAACTCAAGGGAGTGCTCACAGAAAATAGTGGGGAGGGACCGGTACTTAGGTTAGTTTGGGGAATGATGGGAATAATGACCATAGAGGCCACCAACTACACATGAGTGGTTCATATGTAAAAATTTGTTCTTAACCGCACAGATGTTTGGTACATTAACAAACAAAGTGTCATCAACCTTAAATATTATGCACATGTGGGTGCGAATAAATGGGAAATAGGGCGAATTTTGAGTAGTGTGGTTGAGGACATCGCATAAGGAACAAGTAGAAGGTGGGCATGGTTCTGAAGGGGATTCTAGTTCCTTTCCCCCAATCTTCGTAGGAGGAGGGGGTGCAAGAGTGGATGAAGGAGCAATTGGTTGTGTACCATGAGGAGGATGTGATGTTGTCTCAATAGGTTGGACTTGTGTCAGCATGATTTGTGGTGTCGGGGTGGAGTTGGGTGGATCAAGGTACCACACTAGAATGCCTAGAGTTAATCCCAGAAGGTTAAGAGTATCCATGACTGGTTTACTCAAAATTTTGGAGGGTGACAAGAGAAACGGGATGGTGTGTATAGGAAATGAACCCTAGTAATTCCATGGAGAAAGACTGGGGGTGGGGATGGTCTACGGTTGGGTTTGCAGCTGAGGTTGGAAGTTTACCAGATGTGATGGTGCACAAATATGATATTTTAGTCATAGAGGAAGGAAGTGATAGAGGAAAAAAGGTGTCACTAAAAGGGGCATTGATAAACAAGTCAGGGCCAATGACAGATCGGAAGGGGATGGATACTCTATCGATGGTGGTGTCAATGGTAGGGAGGATATGCTCCATAGTGTCTAGTCCTTTGCGATCATAGTGTGTCATCTCGTTCTATTTGGATCATAGTACATCAACTGGTCAATGGTCATAATCTTCGCATTGTGGGGGAACATCATGAGTCAAAAGATGGATGAAGAAATGGCTCACATCGTGTACATGTAAATACGTCCAAGGAGAAATTTATAATTTAGTTGGTCATTCACAGCCTCGATGTCGATCAACACAGTTTTACCTTCCATCTTAATGGGGACATTCATGAGAATACCTTACGGTTGGGAAGCGTGGCTATCATAAGTGCGTAGGGAAGTGGTTGAGGGTTGAAGGGTTGGGGATCCTAGATTTTGCCAAATGAAGGTTGAGATAATCCAAGTGGATGCACCATAATAAATTATACATCAATGAATGAATGAATTATGAACAATGACAAGAACCTGGAAGGATACTTATGAAGGCACCCAAGGTTCTCCTTGATCCAATTTGAAAGTGATCAACCTGGAGTCAAAGGGTTCGACGACACCTAAAGCAGATAACAAGGATTTGTGTTGCAAAGGACAAGTTCGCAGGACTTATAGAGTGGACATGGTAGAGGGAGACTAGGCCAAGTCACTGACAATACTATCATTGAGAGTGGCTCTAGCAGTGGATTTTTTCACAAGGAAACACAACAAAAAACTAGGGACTTTGGCAGTCCAATTCATGAGGGGTATCATAAAATGTAAGGACATAACGAGAGAAGTAGAGGTAGATTTCATGGAGGGATTAATGGTTTATGTGGTGGATCCATATTGGTTTCATCAAGTTTGTAAGTTGACGTCAGAAGACAATGTCATAAGATGATAACACTAGGATTGATGTGTTGACTCGAAGAATTGGTTGCGGTATTTTGTTTTAAGAATGGTTGGGTTGCAACCACTCATTTATCCGGTAATGGGTTCTACGGCACCATAGGCAGAGGACATTGTGGTGTTGAGTTTGGCTATTCAAGAGCAGAGACATTGGTTTAATTTTCATTTACTTCATGTAATAAGTGGCGGAATCAATGTGTCTATGGGCACTAGTGTGTATAATTTCCATAAACATCACAAATGGCAAATGGATGGCTAATCCGCAACTGAAGGTTCTTCCCAGGTCTAGGTGGGAATTGGGGGTTTTATACAGGTGTATTGGATTTGTTATTGTTAGGAGGGTTGGTTTGTTGACTGCCCCCTTGAGGTTGGTTATTTCCTCGATTCCTACTTCTCTGTCTTCTTCCCTGCCGTTGTTGGTTATTGGGGGTGGGTTGATTGGGGAGGTTCTATTGAGAGCAAACCTGTCCTTGACAAAGAGGAGGATTCAAGGTTGAAGCAGGTGTAGGTTGCATAGGTTGTGGGTAGTAGATGAGAGCGGCTAGAGGGGCTTCAAATCCTATCATTTTTCCATTACAAGTAGGTTCCAGGAAATTCATTCCATGAACATGAATAATGAGTGCGGGAGACGCATATGAAGGTGTGGCTCTGGACTGATTCGCTACACATGAAAATTCAAGGGTGTATAAGGGTTGGGAAACACTAGGGGCATTATTGGAGTGAGGAAGCATCATAGGAGAGGTCATGTACATGCGTGGGTGTTGGGTAATGGAGCCAATGACTCCATCAGTAGCATGGAATTCCCCCGTCGTATCTCTTCATGAGGAGCCAGCATGAGGGGAATCATGGATGACGGTGTAGAGGTAACCCATTTGCAAATAGATAAGGTCAAACAGTTGTGCTTTGAGTATTGCTTCTTCCTCAATTTCTGAGCACTCAAATGCAACATCCTTGGAAATAGAGGGAATAAGGTTTTAAGAAACCAATCAAAGAAGATCCTATCCTCTAATTGTAATCCACACAAACTACAATGACAATGTCACTCATGGATGTGATCCATGACATGGGTAGCATTTTTCTATCTACAGGATAATAGTATTTCCACACCCTCATCATAATTTATGGGTAGATGGAAGTACTGGAGGAACATCAAGGCTAAAGAGGGAAAATAAAGAGAAGTGGCATGGGGCATCTCAATGTACCATTTGGCTACAACATTAGTGGTTGTGCGTTGGAATAGAATCAATCAGATAGAATCGTCCACTATGCTATTGGAGGATCACCATAACTGGATGACATGATATGGTTATGAGCGTATTCTCCCACCTTTCCCTCAAAATTGATGATGTCTAAAGGGAATTTGGTGGGAATGGAAGGCCACAATAGGTCGTGAAAGATGGGGTCATTCATTAATCTCACCAAATCTTGTAGGTTGAGACTAGCCATGAATGGAAGACTAGGACCTGGACTAGACAAGGGAGGGATAGCAATGGTGTTGGGGTCGGTGGGCATGTAGTTTCCATGGTAAAATGGGGGTTGATAGGGATGACTCCTAACAATAGAAGTAGTCACTGGAATGGTGTGAATAGCTAGAAAAGTGGTAGAAGGGACAGTTCTCCCATCCATGAATGTAGGAATGGTGTGAACCATGGTGGCTAGAGTGGGGCCACTACTTAGTGGGTAGCGAACCAGCAACAGTGTGTGTGGAGACAAAGGGCACAATAGGAGAAGAACCTATAGGCCTAGTAGAAGGGATACCCGGTATTATGGGTGGGGTGCTTATAGTTCCACTACCAACAATCCCCCTGAGAAAGGGGTTGGGAGGTGCACCATCTATGGGGATAGATGGGGCAGTGAACAAGGTAGGATCGGATTAGTAGGAATATGAATCTGACTTCGATGTAGTATGTGGCTCAAACAGTGGTGAACGACACCGAATATTGATCCAATGATGGCGGTTCAAGGAACCAAACTGAGGGGTATGCCCCCTAAGTCTATGGGAGTAGCATGGAAGAGAAATGATGACGTGATGGTGTGCTATATGATGAATGAAGTATCAAGGGTGGAAACACAAGCTTGAGAACCAACTGTAAATGAGTGCATAGAAGGAGAGATGATAAATGGTGGCACACATGCCAAAAAGCAATCTCTCAAACCAAACTGCAACAATGTGTCACAACAGGCGATCCTACAACAAAAGTGGCTAGAAACTTCAACAATCAGCACTACCAATGAAAAAAATGATGCACTAACCTATGGGGTATAAGTGCAAGTAAGCTCCTGGCTACAGGATGGAAGGCCCTCAGAAATTGTATCCTCTGCTGGGTGATGAAATCCACAGTCAAACAATATGAAATGGAAGAACAAAAGGATAATAGAATCCCACTACTAAGAGGGACCTCGGGTAAAATAGACCTAAGAGATTGTAAACTAGGATACCTCATTCATGACACGTTCAGGATGGTTTCTTGGCACTTCAACCCTTTTTTCCTCTACACCTAGTATGGGGGCCAACATGCACGTGGAGGAATTTGAAGATATATCCCTCTGTACAGAGTGCAGTAGGTTATTCCACCCAGAATTCTGGAATCCCTTCATTGTGGTTTACCCTCGCAGAGAGGGATGCCCCCCGATAAAGCGGTTGTGACCATGTCAACAAATACTAGAGTATTTTGATTCCCTACAAGACAACAACTATGTCTCAGATGTAAGTGACAAAGGGGGGTTATTGGATTCCTATCCTCTGTGTCCTAACCTAACTTAAATATCCTTTTGGTCCTCAAGTGAGGTTACAATGTTGGTTGAGTTAAGGTTAATTTTAGGCTCTTCTTGGGGTCATGGACCAAGTGTTCAGATTAAGGTGTGAGATGTGTGCATAAATGGAGTGTGATCTATAAAACCCAGTTCTCTCTGCCGGAGACTAATATGAAGAAAATTAAATAACAGTAATGAAAGTAAATGATTTTCAACAATTAAAAACTAATCCTTCTAGCTTATGAAATAAATTAATCAAATAAATAAGCACACTAGGAACTCTATAGGGTGTAGGAAACACACAAGGTATCTCAACTGCCAAGATCAACCGGGATAGGCTCAAATAGAAGCAAATGGGGACTGCAAAAAACACCAAGGGGTTATAGGCAATTGGATATGGAAAAATACAGTCAAGAAAAGGGAAGAACACATATAGGGGGTCTAGAATTGATCTAAAACACCAAAAAGCATTGGAAAATCAGTAGGTCGCACCTATCGATGAAATAGATGCGGTCTAGGTCACATAGGACTAAAAAATAGCCATGCCTGAGACACAAAAAAAATGAAAAAAAAAAATAGGTCGCACTTAACATGGGTTTTTGACCAACAAATCGCACAAATCAAGTTCACAGAAATGACCTGGGTCGCTCTAGATGGCAGAAAAAGTGTGACCAGGAATTTTGATATAGGTCACACTTAACAAGGAAAAGGGTGTGACCTAGGCTATTCTTATCAGGAAAAGAGATGTGATTCGGGTCGCTGTTTTCAGCCGAAAGGTTGTCACTCGGCCAAAACTGGAAATTTTTTATGGAAAAAAAGTCGGATAGGGTTGGGGGGTAGGCACTATAAATGGAATGGTTCGAATATTCTGAAAGGGGGTTAGATATCTGACAGATAAGGGTACCTAGGTGAAACAAGCCAACAAACAGATATAATAAACTTGCAAAACCAAATATCTAATAGGATCGATCCTCTGGGGTCACCAAAACTGTAGTGGATATTTCTCTCTCGTTGTGTACAAAAGCACCAACCTTAGATCAAAGGGATCTAGAGGTAGAGTTCATGGTGCAAGGGAAACAATCCAAACTTGACTTACTTGAAAAACAATAAACACAATATTTTTTATATTTTCTTTTAACAAAACAAATGCAACATACCTTTGTAAATGGGCCACTACAGTCGTTTGAGGATTTGGTCCAAAGGCTTCCACAATATGGTTCTATGATTTTCTCCAAATAGTGTTGTCAATGGAATGGAATCAAGGATTGTATGGAATAAACTTAACATACAAAGTGATGTGGAAAAATGTGGCAAAAGTATGACAGACATAAGTGTTACTATATGAAAAAAAGTGAAAATTGATACCAAAAGTCTATATGGGGAGACCTTCACAATGTATTTATAGGGTGATCCAAGATTTTTTTTCCCATAGTATTGGTCCATGGTTTTATGCAGTGCATGGTATTAGTCCATGGTTTTTTATCCATTCTTGTTTTAGGTTTTTCTTGTCCTTTTTGAGAGAACGGGTTTTTTTTGCAATAAATACACATCTTCCCTGTAATTATGAGGGAAGTAATAATGATTATTTAGACCAATTTGGAGGGAATTTAATTATGAAGGTCAAAATGGAGGGAATAATGATGGGATTATGATTTATAATTGTGGTGTTGACCATAGATATCTATGTGGACAATTTTTTGTGTTAACAGGTGGTGGTGTGAGAGAGCGTTGAGGTAGCGATTCGTATGGGTTTTCTTCCTGTAGACCTGGTGAGAGAGGGAACCATTGTTATTGTGAGATACTAACACATATAGGATTAAAGGGAGGAATTTTTTTTTCTCAATTTCCATAGTAAATTAGATATCAGGGAATATTTTATTGAGGTGATTTAGGAACTAGTTAATTTTCTCCATTGAATGGGGCTAGACAACAAAGGTGTCATCAACAAATATTTTCCAACACCAAGGTTTAACAGGAGCAATGTCAAGGGATTTGTTTTGAAAGTGTTCCTTACATATGTTCGCAATAACAAGAGAAGGGAGAGCCCATTGCAATACCCTCAATTTGTTCATTAAATTGTCCTTGGAAATTAAAGAATTTAGACTCGAGGAAAATTTTAACAAGGATGGCTAGGTCTTAGTTAAAAAAATTAAAGGTGATCTCTATGGATTCTTTAATGGGAATTTTGGTGTAAAGTGAGACTACATCGAAGCTAACCAAGATGTCAATTGGTTCAATATGGAGGGTTTAGATGAAGTGGAAAAATTATGAGGAATCATCGATGAAGGAAGAGGAGTTTCCTACAAAGGGTTGGAAGTTTATTGAGAGGAAGATAACAAGTTAATAAGTGAGGGAATTTAAAGTGTTGAAAATGGGTTGAAGGGTCAAGTATTTCTTATGAATTTTCGGTTGGTCGTAGATTTTATGTGCTAAATTTTTCTTGGGGATAAGATGTATTTTTATGGTTTCATTGAGAGAAGAAAATTGGATGGAATTTTTACCAAGTTCGTAATTTTGTTCAAAGGATTGACATTTACCTTATGGAAGGAAGAAGAGGAGATGGGTTCAAGCATTTTAATAACTTAATGTTATTTTTTCCTAATAGCAATAGCATTGTCGTTGGCAACTTTAAGGATGGCGATAGGATAGTAGTTCATTCATTTTAAGATTGTAATATTCTAAATGTGTCATCCTTGAATCCAACAAAGGAAATTCTACTACTATTATGAACAAAGAAGATTACAATTTTAAAATGCGTGAACTCATCTCCTCTTCTTCCTACTATAAGCTAACCCGCAATCCTTTAAACAAATTTACAAAACTAATAAAAAAATCTATCCAATTTTCCTCTCTCGATGAAACCATCAAAATAGGTCTTATCCCCAAGAACACTTTAACCCTTAGAATCTACGTCCAACCCAAAATTCATAAGGAAGACATACCCCTTTGCCCCATTGTTATCACTTTAAATTCCCCCACTTATGAACTTGCTAGCTTCCTTTGAAAAACCCTCCAACCCTTTGTAGGAAACTCCTCTTCCTTCATCAAAGATTCCTCAAACTTTGTCAACTTCATCCAAACCCTGCATATTGAACCAACTGACATCCTAGTTAGCTTCAATGTAGTCTCTCTTTTCACCAAAATCCCCATCAAAGAATCCATAAAGATCACCTAGAATTTTGTTAACCAATACCTATCCAACCTTGTCAAATTTTTCCTCAAGTCTACCTTCTTTAGTTTCCAAGGACAATTTTATGAACAAAGTGAGGGTATTGCAATGGGATCTCTCCTCTCTCTTATTATTGCAAACATATCTATGGGCCACTTTGAAAACAAATCCCTTGACACTACTCCTCTTAAACCTCAGTGTTTGAAAAGATTTGTTGATGACAGATTTGTCTTTTGGCCCCATTTGATGGAGAAAGTTAACCAATTCCTAAATCACCTCAATAAAATCTCGCCCCATATCCAATTTACTATGGAAATTGAGCAAAATAATTCCCTCCCCTTCCTATATGCCTTAGTATCTCGCAATAACAATGGTTCCCTCTTCCACACCACCACCAGGTATATGGGAAGAAAACCCATATAGATCGCTACCTCATTTCTCTCTCACACCACCACCCATCCCAAAAACTAGATTTTCTTTACACCTTAACTATTAGAGATCTATAGATATCTAACGAAAAACATCTCCCTCTAGCACAAAAACATTATAAAAAATCCCTAAAAATAAATGACAACTCTTCCTTCCAAATTGACAAATCATTTTGCAAAGTTGAATATCCTTTACCCAAACTCCCATAGACCATAGCTCCTAAGCCTACCTCCCTTTCATCCAAGGCACCATGGACAAAATTACACAAATTCTAATGAAAAAGAACATTAAAATAATTTTTAAACTATTAAAACCAATAAACAAACATTTATTGCTGTAAAAGATAAAATTGACCCTCTCCTCCACGAGGGTCTCTATAAAATCCCCTACTCCTACGACACTTCCTATATTGGTCAAATTGGCTTCCCTTTTGAAACTAGAAAAAAAAACACATAGTTGACACTCATCATAATAGAACCTCAAAATCATCCATTGCTAAACATTCATCCAAAACTAAACATCTCATCCTTTTTGACAAAACAAAAATGTTGGCACAAAATGCCCACCACTCCACTCCTTTAATTAGGGAAGCACTTCAAATAGAAAAGAGCCCAAACAACATAAACAAATAAGATGGAATTAAAATTATACAATATTAAACTCCCATTATCAATAAAATATCTAATCTTAATTAAAATACCATAATCACATTGTACATATCTCTAAGTCAAACACCTTTTTTTTCTATTTTAAATTTTTTTTTTAATTTCCTTCCAATTTTTCCCTATTTTCACTTAAAAAGCTCCCTCTTCTTATTCTTTATTTTTCCTTTCTTTTATTTACTTATTCTTTGATTCCTTATTTTCTATTTCACTTTTTCCTCGTTTTTGATGTATCTGGTTAATTTGTTATATAAAGAAACTGAACGATTAGTTTTATTGTACATACTTATGTTCTTACTTATTTAGTAGTGACTAATACTTCCCTAAATGATGAAATTGAAAACCCTTTTTTCTATTTATTTTATTATTTAAAAAAAATTACTTGAATATCCTCGTTGTCCTTACATATGTTCTCGTTGCCCTTACATATATTCCACTTTTGAGAAAAAGGTTTTTTACTTTTATCAAAATTTTATTTCCTTTTTACTCCCTTTGCCTTTTTATATGAACAATCTATTTATTTATTTTTAAATACATTAAAACTTATTTTTATAAGTAAATTTAATTTTCTAATTTATTTCTCTTTATTTATTTCGTGGATCTTCATGTTTTTATTTAATTTACTCTCACAACCCACCATATTTACCTAATTTTTTAACTTTATATTTTTGTTTTTTACTAATTTAACTTAAACATCCCTTAAAACTTTTGATTTTCTTAATCTAAAACTAACTGTAACAAAGTACATTATAAATATCTTCCATTTGTATGCATATTAACATATTTATCAACATGGTTTTTTCATAAACTTCTTGTGGGTCTATTTCCTTGAAGATGAGCAAGGTTTAGGTTTCAAATTCAAGACGTAGTAGAAAAAAAGGATAATTGATAATATGGTATTGTTCCCAAAACTTATTATTTTTTGTCTTTTCAGGATATCGAAAGTGTACGGCCTACCACGTGTCAAAATTATAGAATCTAATTCTGAAATTGATACCAGAGATAATATGGTGTCTTATCTAATGCAACTTGTTTCACTCAATTTTGATCTTGCATGCTCTAGATATAACAAATTTCCCTAGAAGAGTTGTTTGAGACTAGTTTTTGGGCTAGTCGTAAACCTTAACTTTCCAAGGGTTTAATTCCAAACATATAATGAATCAAGATTTCAAACTCGGACCCAAGATAAATAAATATTTCATGTCTCCCTTGTGAGTTTTGTTGTCTTAGATGTCATAGAAAAAATGCTATAGAAAAACTCCACAATAACCCGTTTTGGAAGAATCCAAGCTCTTATACCAAATGTTATGCAACTAATTCCCCAAAGAGCAAAAAGATAACCAATAAAATAGATGAATATAAAGTATCTTCAAAGGGTGAAACCTCCTTATACAATGTATTGAATACAAAAGACAAAATAAGATGAGATGATTCAAATGAAAATGTCACCTTTGATATATATATATATATATATATATATATATAGGAGGTAAAGAGATAAAATTACCACTAATGGACTCAAGCCGACATCAATAATATAACAATACTAATATAAAGTACCCAATTTGGGGAGAAATGGGCCATAATTTAGGGCTTAACATGATCTATTTGGTTGTGCATATCCAATATTTGCGATCCATGAGAAGAGGGAACCTAAAGGAAGATGATCTAGGGTTTGGATGGTTTTTCTGTGCACACATTGGAATAGCACCAAGACGAAGGTGACAGCTGAGGGACCATTAAGCAGTGAAGGGGTACCTTCGTGGTGTTGTGTGAGGTGGGTAATGTGGACCCCAAGTAGATGAGTCTACACGAGATGTCTGTGATTCTTGAGGTAAAACAAATCTGACTCTTTGATCCTTATTGATTTTTTCCTAGAAACCTTAAGATGTGGCTAGAGTGGTATTTAGTACCCAGTGGTTGGGATTCAATAGTGTTTTTGTGACCCATCGACAAAATAGCAGGGTTAGGTGGTATTTCTATGAAAACATTGTGATGTCACCTTCATGGTGTTGTATGGGGAGGGGTTTTGGGCCCCAAACTAACCGATTCTATGAGAGGTCAATTGCAAGAATTGAGTACCAAAGTCATGTAGTGTGCAACTGGATAAGGAGGATAGTGAAGGTTGTGGCCTCCTAGAAGAATAGGAGAGTTAGGTGGTAATTATAATCACACACTCGAATATCACTGAGATGAAGGTGACAGTTGAGGGACCATTGAGTAGTGAAAGGGTACCTTCTTGGTGTTGTGTGGGGTGGGTAATGTGGAATTGAAGCTAGCCAAGTTTACATGAGGTGCCTATAACTCTGTGGTGATTCATTATTTTATAATTACCCCTATAGCGCTTGGAACATCTTGTTAACCCAACATAGGTTTTCTTGGATTGATATTGAGTCTATGTTATTGTGAACAACTTGTTATCCTAATAGAGGTCGGCTTGGCTATGGCCTCGTTCCTAGTTGACTGTGAGTAAGATTTGGGTAGTTACCCTTTCTTTAAGGTAATCATGCCTAGTGTGGGGGCATAATCTTGGAAGAAAGAGTATATGCTAGATAGAGGTGCCTACAATTGGGTGCAACATTCCTCTTATGTAGTCAGTTGCTCGGAGAAGATTCATTCAAGATCAATGTTTTCTTGATTTTTCATTGTTTTTATTTGCATTCCAATTGTACGAATGTTGATCTGAAATGATAATATGCATTGTGTAAATAATGGTTGTGAATATGAAGTGCTTACTTAGAAGTAATCATGATTTTTGTTATTTAGTGTTGAATATGTGATATTTCCTTTCACAAAATGATTCCCTATAAATGGATGTTTTGTATATGAAGCCTCGTTACATATGTAGTGTTAACTATGTAGGAATTCAATGAATTGTCATTGCAAGCTAAGTTTCCACAAGGTGGTTATCCTATGTGGTGGTAGAATAGTCGATTGCATGATGGACTAGATTCACATGTGCAGCCTAGTATGCATAGTAAAGTATTATGCACACATTGTGCCACTTAGTGTAAGAGGATTATGTGGTGTAGGATTATGCCTTGAAAATTAACTCAGAATTAGGCATGGTCATGTATTGGTATCAGAAGTGAGAAGGAAAGAAAAACATCCACCATGCTCATAATAGGACATAGAGACTATTGGGGATGTGAGAGAGTGGTATTAGAGCTATGGTTTAAATACTATGAATTTGAATGTAAAGGGACCCATCGGATTTATATTAAAGTTATTATAAATGTTATTGATGTATTCACTAATAAGATCCTCTTTGTGCACAATACTAACAACAACCAAAATATCATTATAACAAAGGATAGAAGGCAACGAGTACAAAAGTATCCAAGAGGTTATACAAGGGAATGATTACCATGGATGATGCACAATATCCCTATGATCATGAAGAATATCTTATGGGAGAGGATGTGCATGGTGGTAATGTAGAAACAAAGTCTAATGGAAGGAGGGCGCAAATCACACCTTTGTATTTGGCTGAAACTATGTGGAGTTTAAATGAAAAGTTTACTAAGGAATAGGAAGAACATTATCAAATAAATCTTTTCATACTACAGAGCCTAACATACTTTCAATAGAAATCCAATTTGGGATTCAATCATAATAATGGTAGTAAGGATGGAAGGAGTGAAATCATTCACTCTAGAGGGATTTTGTAATACCAAGGAGGAGGTTCGTGTAAGAGGAGAATATACTTGTCTCCACTGGGTACCTCAAGTAGAAAATTCAGTAAGTCAGGGAGATCATTAGATAGTTCAGAGGGCTCAGCCCAAATATGTAAGATATTGAATCCTTGTAAAGAGAGTTCCTATGGAGAATTCAAGAAGGTAAATATTCCAACATTCAATGGAGAAACTAAGTCAAGACAAGAGACTGAAGCATGGATTCTTGGAATGAAGAAATATTTTATGGTTTGTGAGATTTTAGGGAATCAAAATCCTAGGATTTCCATCTTTAATTTGAATGGCGTAGATTCAATATAGTGGGAACACATCTAGCAAGTGAAGGGCCTCAAGAAAGGAATATTAACTAGAAGAAGTTTGAAAAGTATTTCAAATATAAGTATCTCTCTGAAAGGTACTATGACAGTAAGAGTAAGGAGTTCCATGAGCTAAAGTTAGGACAGATGAAAATGGAGAAATATGTGAACAAGTTCCTAAATATTCTCAGGTTTTATTAAATTATTGTAACTTCGGAAGATATTATATTGTACTTTTTTTGTGTTCTCCTCTAGAGATGTTATTCCTACATTCATAGATGTCCTTGATGTAATTGGTCATGTAAAATTCATGAGGTAAACCCTCCATTGTAATTAGGAGAAATAGTACCCATAGAAGTAATATATATAATGTATTTTGAGTCTCCCAAGGTAGGTCATCCCTAATTAGGGAACTTATCTGACCTAGTTAGTTATTTGAGGCACTCACCTAATGAATATAAATAAGTGAGGTGCCTCTCTCATTCATACATATCCTACACTCAAGTATTGCGCAGGAGAGAGAGAGAGAGAGAGAGAGAGAGAGAGAGAGAGAGAGAGAGAGACTAGTGTGGAAGATGAACAACTATTCTTGTTGTTGGGGTTTTACACTGTCCTGGTCAAATTCTATACTAAGGAAGTTTTGAGGGGTTTTCTCCCTTGTGGTTTCCCCTAGGAAAATATTTGTGCTCTCTTGTGTTCTCTTGTGTTGTTGCATTTGTCTTTCTTTCAATGATCCTTTGCTTATGGTTATGATATTGTTATGATAAATGTGTTAAGATATTGTATAACCATTAAAAATATAACATGGTATTAAAGATACCCTGAAATAATTCTTTGTGCAGTTGAAACAATGCTACAGCTACACCTATTGAAGATTAGGGTTTCATGCTTGAAAACCTTAAAATACGAAAACTAGTAATTTTGGGACTTTCGCTATATCTAGATATTGGAGAAGGATCAAGAGCCGAAACATTTACAGGAAGAAGATAAATTCCTAATGTACCATTTATAAATGTTTTAGCCTTAGATTCACTATAATATAGGATATATGATTCCTCCAACTCGGGGTTCCAACCTCTCCCGTAATTCGTCCTTAAATAGGTGACCTAGGGAGAATCACTATATCTCGGGCTAGGAAGGTCCAAATGAAATATTGAAATATTTTCCAGATAGTGCACGGAATTTATAAGTTTTTGTGGCAAACGGTTCAGGCGCCGAAGGTGAACCAGTGACACTTGAAATTCCATACAAGTTTGTTATGATGAATAGTCTTGAAATAAGTCAACTTGGTAAAAAATTTATAAGTCCCAATTGGTGAAATAAATTCTTCTCTAACCTATGGTGATGGAAATAGGACAGGCGCAGCTACCTCACTACAAACTTTCATACACAAAGGAGAATTACTTTTGGAGATATCGCAGAAACAAGATCAATCATTTCTACAGAAGAAACCAGATAAAAAACTAGGGCTTCTTGTTCCGGGCACTTCCCTCCACCAATTAGTTGAAGAAGGAGGAACATCAAATTCTCTCTAGGAAGGTGCATATCTCTATGTAATAAGTTTCTCATTCTGTGAACTTTCATTTTTTTACCTAACACTGTTGCCAGAGAAAACTAAGGCATCAGATATTTTGCAGTTTTGTCCACAGTTTTGGGAAAACAAGTGTGCTTCTCAGATTGTCTTAAGGAGGCACATATTTTTATCCAATCAGATATGAAAGATACCTAAGTTTAAAAATTAGGGTTTTTATGTCAAACCCTAGGCCCACCAGAAGCAGTCTTTCAAAAGATTCTTCAAGAAAGCATCAAGTTGAAGCATTCTTACTGGTAAGTTTCATCCTCTCTATTTCCATTTGATGTTCTCATTTTTATCATAATAACAAACAGTACCAAGCTTGAGGACAAGATTGAAAGAGTCGAGAACTTCTAATCATGAAATTATAGAGTTCTTACCATAATTGAAGAAGCATGCCATGAAGAAATATGTCAAATAAGAAGTTGCAGATCCAGACAGAGATAAAGACAAAGCAAAGAAAAAGAAGGACCTAGTCAAAACAAAGATGAGTATTTCCGTCTCCATTGTATCTCACATGTATCATCCTTAAAGACTCCCAAGAATATGTCTGATTCAATGAACAACATGTACAAAGATGAGCTTGAAAACTCAACTCAAGAATGTGATGGTGCAATGTCAGAAAACATTCAATGATTACTTCACAAGAATATCTCATCTCAAGGAGCAATTAGAAGCCACCGAGGACAATGTCAAAGAAGCAGAAGCAAAAGTTACAACTCTGAATGGTCTTCCAAATTCAGTCAAAAGTGTTGTTCTGGTAGGAAGATCACATATGGAGAAATGCATGATTGATTGAAGAAGAGATGAGAATCAATCCCTAACAACTCAGGCCAAGAAGAGAAAGAACAAGAATGAAGAACATTCCCACCAAGAATAGAATGACATCTCACAACTCAATAGTTCAGTTGTGATGTGAAAGGACACTTTATGAAAGAATGTCCCAAGAAGGAATAATGAAAGGATGATATGTTCAAGAAGTACCAGTCGATCATACTGAATGATGTTTGGATATGATCCCAAGACATGAAGGGAAGTTTTATGAAGTATTCCAAGAAGATCTAAAAGAAAAAGTATACTGTAGATCAAAGTATCAAAAGATACGAAGTAAGTTTCATGGTTTCTAACAATAGCGAGAGTTGATTATGGAAAGACATTGATCTAGGAACTAGACACACCTCTTCAGTAGTGGATATTACACTAAACAATTGGTGTAATCAATGTAGAAGAACAAATCAAAAAACCTATATGGTTTGAGACTCTCAACAAAGAACCACCTATGCATAGAAGGATTTGTACAAGCTCAATAAGCACCCATGGGATAGCACATACAGTCACATGAGAAACTTGAGGATCAACATAGGATCAACTAGAGTGATGGAGATCTCAACCTTTATTACAAGGTTGAAGATAACATCCTATAAAGGAAAAGATAAAACTTTCAACAAAGTTCGAGATGAAGGTTCCTGATATCTAGTGACCTCGACAAGTGACATAGATGGATACAAAGAAGACTAACAGTAGAGGAGACTACCTGTCACCCCAATGTCTTAATACATATGCAGAGGGAGGATGGTGCTCCACCTAAGAGGGAGTGACTACGGTATATCTCAAACATCGAGAATTTTGAAATGATTCTTGAGATTAGAAGCATGATGAAATATAGAATACATTTTACTTATCCAAGTGAAATATGAAGAGAAAATGGTGTGGTACCTACATGGTACTGCAAAGGTATGATGACTTTGATTAAGTTGGTAGTACTATGTATTCCAACATATTGCAGAAGTTAGAGTGTTTCTCTCAATGCAACCAAGGATGAATATATTGCAGCAAGTAAAGATTCCTCAAGTAATGAGGAATATTATGCAGAAGAATTATACCAATAAAGATGAATATTATACTGTTATCCATTCCATCATTGGATAAGAACGGACGCACTGGTAGGACTCGCAAACACAATTCTATGTGATATGTAGTGTAAGAAGACTTGTTCAGTATTTTCGATCATGAGCAAGATAGGAACAAATCCTCATAATCAGATGATGAAGTTGAACACATTTGGCATAGACTCCAACAATTCAAGAAGACAAAGATCAAGATGGACTCTACCAAACAAACAAAGATAAGTATTTGAATTGTCATTTCCTATATATCTAGTTGCTCAAGATGTGTACATAGATATGTTTCTATATTCAGGAATTGTATTATGCATATTAGAATATTTGTAGTATACTACTAATATGCAGGTGATGGGTAAGTGGCTTATGTTGTTGTACAACGTTTGATTTCTACTTACAAAATAATGTCTTGGCAAGATGGAAGACATATTGGAACCTACTATAGATGTTTGTTGCATTAGCAGAAATAGTTGCATAACTATGTGACATATATATTTATGTATGTCACATGTTACAAAATGTTTATAATCATACAATTGTATTTGATTTGTAGGAAGGATTGTATGCAGTCACCCACAAAAGAAGAATGATGCAAGTTATGAATGTACGATACCATTGCAGATGTACAAGAGTAGAATGATGCAGTTATAGATGCACAAAAGAAGAATGATGCAAGTTGTGAATGTACGATACCGTTGTGGATGTACGACAAAAGAATGATACACTTACAGATGCACAAAAGAATAATTATGCAAGTTGTAAATTTACCATGTAGTTGTGAATGTACACAAAGAGAATGTTAAATAACAAGTTGCAGAAAGGAGCTGTAAAGCTCAAGTATGTTCCTACAAAGGAACAAGTGGGAGATGTGTTGAATAAACCTCTGGCTCGTGTAAAGTTTGAATACTTTTGAGACATGTTTGGTGTAGTCTGGAAGGACCTCTCTTGAAAGAGGGAGTGACAATAGATGGAAGAAGTATGCAGTGGTGAGTAGCTCAGTCTAAAGTAGGGTAAGTCTGGCTAGGATAGTTTGGCCTAAAAGGGTTAGTCAAACGAGGCCTGTTGATCCTAGGGGTATTAGTATGTATGGATATATCAGTTTAACCCAAGTGGGTTTGTAAGCCAAGATAAGGCTTGTTGGTCCCCAAGAGTACCCATCTGTCTAACTAGGCTTGGTGGCTCGACAGAGTTAGTAAGTTAAACAAAATTCCCGGGTGGATCTACTAGAGAACTCGTCGTGATGTTTCTCTGAGATAGTTAGAGGGAAATATTGTTGTTACAGTATTGCTATATTGTTTAGATGTGTAGTTCAGTATTATTATATTGATGATTGTTTAGCTCAGTATTGTTATACTGATGGCTGCTGAGATGATTGGTTCAACATTGATATGCTGAGTTGTGTAGTTCAGTATTGTTATACTAATGGCTGCTGAGATGATTGGTTCAACATTGATATATTGAGATGTGTTGTTTAGTATTATTATACTGATGAGCTCAGTATTGTTATACTGATTGCTGCTGAGATGATTAGTTCAGCATTGATATGCCGAGACGTGTAGTTCAGTATTGTTATACTGATGAGAACAGTATTGTTATACTGATGGCTGCTGAGATGATTGGTTCAGCATTGATATGATGACTGTTGAGATGGTTTATTCAGCATTGTTATACTAATGACTAATTGAGATGTATGATTCAGTATTGTTATACTAATGATAATTTCAGTATTTTTACACTGATGATTCATGAGGTGTGTGCTTCAGTATTGTTATACTGATAGTTGATATGATAGTTTCAGTGTTGTTACACTGATGGCTGATGATTGTTGAGATGATTGTTGAGATGGTTGTTAATATGTTTTCAATGTTGTCACACTGATGATTGTTGATATGATTGTTGGGATAGTTTCAATAATAATATACTGATGTAGCAAATTCAGTACTCTCATACTAATTGAAGAGATATTTGATAGTTTGAGTATTCCCCTACTGATGTATCAAGTTCAGTATTTTTGATATTGATGAATGATGTGGTAGATTCAGTATTTCTATACTGATGTTTATGAGACAGTTTCGGTATTTTTATACTGATGTTGATTACATAGTTTCAGTATTTCTATACTGATGATGGTGAGGTAATTTCAGTATTTCTATACTAATATTGATGATGATGTTTCTTCAACATTTGTATGTTGATACTGATGATGTGGTTATGGTTCCAACACCTTGTGTTGATCATGTTGATATGGTTGTGGTCCCGACACTTTGTGTTGATGATGTTGATATGGTTGTGGTCCCAGCACCTTGTGCTGATAATGTTGATGTAGTTGAAGTCGCAACATTTTGTGTTGATGATGATGAGGTTGTTTCAACATTTTTATATTGATGGTGATGATGTTGTCCCAGCATCTCTATGCTAGTAATGCAGATGATGATCTATCACTACAGATGATTTGGTTTTTAGCACTAACATGCTAATGATGTTGTTGATTGTTTCAGTATTTATATACTCTTGATGCAGATGATGATGTTTCAGTATTTCTATACTGAATATATAGATGATCATGTTTCAGTATTCCCATACTGAAGATACAGACGATGTTTCAGTATTTACATACTAAAGATGCAAATGATGGAGATTCAGTTTTTCTATGCTGAAGATACAGATGATGATGTTTCATTATTCCCATACTAAAGATGCAAATGATAATACTTATGATGTATATGGTGATGCTTTCAACACTCACATACTAGAGATACAAATGATGATAGTTCAGTATTCACATACTGAAGATGCAGATGATGATGGTTCAAATGATGATGTTATAGATGATGATTCAGTGATTACACACTGATTTTTGGTGAAAAATATTAAACAATTTATAACATATATCAAATGATTTAATTTTCAACCCATAGAGAGCATAAACTTGTGAGGTACAGAAAAAAAAAATATCCAGGGGCAGATTATTGCTAACTTAATCTAATATTCTAGGTGACTGAAATTAAAAATACATGCAACTGAAATTAAATTAAGCTTGCAAAAGCAGGAAGTGACATGAAAAGAAATCTAATCTAGAAAAGCAAAAAATTGCGTGAAATAAATCTAATCTAAGAAAGCATAAGATTGCATGAAATAAACTGATATAAAACAATCAACATTAACTTGTGAGCTCACATAAAATCAATACAACTAATTCATAACCAAGACATCAAAATATGAAGAGATCAAAATATATATTCTAAAACATTAAATCTATTACAACAAGATCAAATCTATGACTATCTCAAAAGATGAACCAGTTCTATATTTCTCTATCTATATAGAGAGGCCTCTCCTTCAAATTGAGGAGAGAGCACTCCTATTTATACATGAATTCAAGATAACTAATCATAATTAAAGATCCACTATTCTCTCAACTTATCCCTCAAAATGCTCCAACATACCCACTTTTTTCTCAACTTATCCCTTAAAATCCTACATGATATCTTGGATAAGATATTCCATCTACATGATCTTCTCCTTGAAATTAGCCCACATCTTGAAGATGAAATTCGAATTTGAGACTAGATGTTGACTTTTGGGCTTGTTAAAGTCTTCAAATACACTTGTAATCATCACCAAACTCACCCAACTTTGAGGTATAATGAAAATATGTTATTTTTCTTAATAATTAACCACAAATTCACTCAAAATACTAAAAAATAAATGATTTGGAAAATGGTAGTATAAACTCATATATATAAGAGAAGTGATGGATATGGGTGGCATTAGAGAAAATTTCACCTCAAAATGGGCCTCCTAAAAAAAATTAATAAAATAATAGTTAAAATAATAAAATAATATATATTAATTTTGGAGGAAGAAAAGAAAAAACTATTTTTTTGTTTGTATTTTCGACATATCTCTCCATTTTTTTACTCAAATTTCGATCGGGAGAGCTCATTGGATGTGAAATTAAATTCCACATCCAACGAATACCCACTCAACATACTTTTGATGGACACCACTACCCCAAAAATAAGGAATACTTGAAAAAGCGTGATGATGATGTCATCATCACGTTTTTTCAGGTATTCCTTGTTTTTGGGGTAGCGGGGTCCATCAAAAGTATGTCGAGTGGGTACTTGTTGGATGCCGAATGCATCCAACGAGCTCTCCTGATCGAAATTTGAGTAAAAAAATGGGGAGATATGTCAAAAATACAAACAAAAAGGTAGTTTTTTTTATGATACATATCCCCAAATTTATATTAAAAAAGTGTTTAAGACCTATACGGTATTTCAAATTTAAAGCAATTTCATTGGCTAACACATGATGACATGGAATTTGAGTTAAAGTTAAAAGGCCCATTTTGAGTTGAAATTTCCTCTAATGTTTTATGGAAGGATAAAATAGGAATAAAGTGATAAATGGTACATGAAATATGAATAAAATGTGGTATTTTTGTGGCTCTACATTCCCCCCAACTTGACTGGTCGCATGTCCTCATGCAACTAGGCATTGATTCTCTTTTAAACTTTTGGCTTTGTTGGGCTTTACATGATGATGGTATGTAACAGTAAATCATTCCATGATTTGAAATGCATGAGTGGAAGCGATTTTCCTTATGGTTGGTTCTTTTGTTAACAACCATAAGTATAACAAATGTTGGTTCTTGTGTTAACAACATTCGCTCATTTTACTTGTATTTTTGCTACAATACATAAGATTTAAGAGTATAGATGCATTGGAAATGATAAACCATCAATTTATATTAGAAATCATTTTCTTCATATTATGAATCATGCCAACATATATAGAAATGTTTCTTATTCAATGTGCAACAAAGCATAGTTTGGGAAAGACATGTTGGGTAATGGTAAATGAGGTGATGAATATGTAAAATGGTAATGAATAAC
>LPNX010916777.1:1425486-1486314 GCA_001517045.1 Pseudotsuga menziesii
ATGTTACTTTATGTAGGAATATATTGAGCCAATGGTGCTTGAAGAGCACCAAAGAGAGGTTTTTGGTGACCCACCTCTTCCCCACCGCCAAGTACATGTATGTTTCGCTTTCTTTGAAAACATCATTTTTCATCCATGGAGTAGATATGTCTTATTTTCTTTTTATTATCTAAAATTGACATATGTTACTTTATGCAAGATTCTAGTGAGGCATCGGTGCTTGAAGAGCACCAAATCGGTGACCCACCTCTGACAAGATAGCAGGTACGTTTATGTATCACTTTCTTTTAATTGTGATTTTAATAATTCAACACGTACTTTTTTAATTTTTTGAAATTGTCTAATTGTATCTTTATCCTTTTGTATGTAGGAACGTGATTTTGATGATGATGTCCAACAAGCGAACTTCTTTGCTAATGCATGCAGAAATTATTTTGTCCCATTGAAAGTTGTTCAACCCACTGGTTACACACCTCCTCACGTCCCTCAGGTATATTTATATATCGCAACTCTTGATTATATTGATTTTTGTACATGCAAGTATCTTTTTCCTTGTTTCCCCCATTGATATGCTGACATTGACATATATATTATTTTATGCAGTTTGATAGTGAGTGAGTGGTTATTAAAGAGCACCCAATCGGGGCCGTTGCTCACCCACCTCTCCCCCCCCCCCCAATGTACATGTATGTCTCGATTTCTTTGAAAAAGGCATTATCCCTCCATGTAATATAGTTTTATTTGTACATGCAAGTATGTTTTTCATGCACCCATTGATTTGTTGATATTGGCATATATATATTTTTTATGTATATTGATAGTGAGCAAGTGGTGCTTGAAGAGCACCCAATCGGGGTCGCTTCTAGTGAGGCACCACAACCCACCATTAATTACTCATGTACAGTAAATAAAAATGTTACATTGGTTTGGAATTTGAACAAATGTACATAGAATTTTTATAGGTTGGTAAACTAACTTACAAATTTTGGGTTTTTCTGCAGCCTCTGCTAATGCGACATGTCCCTCTTGTTCAGAGTTGGGGATCATCACTGAGCAGTCGAAAGAGAAAGGTAGACTTCTCAGAAGACATTGACAATGGCAGTGAAAGGGGGGATAAATAGAATAAATGTATAGGGGAGTACATACATGTAACTTTTGTTTGTATACACACAGATGTACAATTTTATCCACTATTTTGTATTATGGCCATGTGGCATGCCAATTTTTGTAACATTATTTGTATACATATATAATATAAAGCAAGGTTCAAATTTATACATATATGGTTGACTTGATTTCGGAACATGATATGTGTGGTTCACCTATGTGATATTATGATATGTGTGGTTCACCTGTGTGATATATTGAATTTTCAATACTTAAAGGAAGAATTTATGACTCGTCCAACTAAGATCAAGTAACGATTAAGTAAGTCATGGGAGATAATCACTAGACACCATAACCATAACCATACCATACAACTGCCTAAATTTAACTATCATCAACTTTTAACATTATGGCTATCCTCAACTTTTTAACATCATAACCATACCATACACTACCTAAATTACATACACTAACATCATAACATCATAGCCATACCATTAACATCATGTACATGTGTTTCTACTTCTAATTCATGCATGCATGTGTAATATACCATACCATACCATACAATACTGACATAACATACCATACTAATATACCATGCCATATCATACCCTACAATACCCTTTGATACTAACATCATACCATACTAACATACCATACCATACCCTACAATACTGACATCATACCCTACAATACCCTATGATACTAATAGAAAATACCATAATAACATACCAATATACCATATCATACCCTGCGATACTAACATACCATACCATACTAATATACCATACCATATCATACCCTACAATACCCTATGATACTAACATCATTTCATACTAACATACCATACCATACTAATATACCATACCATACCCTACAATACTAACATACCATAGCATACTAACATCATACCATAATAATTTTTTAAATAAGGTCTTGCATTTCTAATTTCTACATAAATTAAATTCTACTTAGGTCGAGTTAACAATACATAAATGCAATTTCTAATTTAGGTACTACTAATTTACCTTTTTTGTACCTGCTTGTATGAGATCCGATATGTGATCATAGTCTGTAGAAATATGTGTCTAATCATCTTCCAAATGATCTATTTCATTAACCCCGTTGAAATTGGTGCCAAGTGTCAGTCAATCCCATGTATCAACTGTATATGTATACTCACAATCATCCCATTCATCGATGCTACAGGAACTGCAAAAGAAATCCTTTAATCTTGTCCAAATTTGTAGGGTCGAGTTGTCTGAGCTTCTAATTGAATCAAACTATCAAGTTCCATGCACTGTGTTCTCCCAATTTGCTTGGGATCAGTCCACATTTGTCACCTCCCATAATATTCTCTACACTAGGTGTTTCCTTGTTGCTTGTTCTCCCATGACACATGCACACCATTTCACTATAGATGCAGTGTCTCGAAGGAGAGAACCTGTAAACTTCATCTCTTCCCTTCGAAGGGCAGTTTTTATACATGCACCAGCACCATCGTGCTCTCCTTTTCCATGACCAGTTTCAAAGTAGTTCCATACATGTGGCATCTTGTATTTTATGTGCAACAAACACAACCATTCAAATACACATGCAGTCTTAAACTATCCAGCACAACCATCTGACCAAATGAAATGACAATAAAATGGTATATCCATAGCTATCACATGATCATAGAATACTTTAAATCAATATTGCACATAATGGATGTCATGACTCCAGTCGTCACTTATGTAGAAGTGACTTTCTTTCAGTGTCACACATTTCTCTTCATTGCTATCTAGCCCATGTCGATATGTGATATGTACCATTACGCTCACCTGCTTTGAGTGATAGTATTGACTTTGTATTTCACTTTGTGGTTGTAGGGTGTAATTTTCCCCAAATTCAACCACTGATAGTATTTTTTTGAGAGGGAAGGTGTCCCAGCATATTCTGAATTGCTCATCTTTCCACCGTGCCATATCGACATGTTGAATGTACTGTTGGATCTTTCCATGAAACTCTGAAATAAAATCACATACTTGCACCTGGTGTAAAAAAATAAACAGTGTTATAGAAAAACATAAAAAGATGTACATGAATATTAATATGTCAATATTCAACAATTTACCTGTGAAGTCGCCAATTTAATATTCCTGCTTTCTTTCCCATCATGTAGCTGATATGTCTCATACTGATAGTTTTTCTTCTCGAAAATTGCATTCCCGAATGCTTGATCTTCACTCTCATCGATGCAATCAGACCATAATGATAGCCCACCACAATTTTTGCAAGAACCCTCTACACATTGTTTTAAGTAATGTGTCTGCCCATTTTGCCTCGGACACATTATGCTATGGATGAAATATCTAGATGACATTGGCGGTACTATACTTGAGCATTCATGCACATGGTTAGGATGCAAAAAACGACGTATATGTTTAAATGTATGGTAATATAGGTCAAACTATATGTGGTATCTACAACAACAAGTGTTCTGGATGGTATTGATTCTAACATACCAAGGCTTGCATTTTTCAAAATATCTTTGCCTAAGCCTTAGCTCTACATGGGAAACTTTAAACATATCGAACAATTGATTTTGTCTCATGTTAAGATAATTTTTAACACGAGGTTCATTTTTTCTATAATCCCTACAATGTTTTAACACATCCTTCATGTTAGAAGAAGGCCTAGTGTTATCGTGCCAAAACATGTGCACTAGGCCCTCCACTGCTTCGACTAACTTCATGTCTTTTCGGGGAAACCTACCACTAAATGCCCATAATGTTTCCATTTGTCCCTCTACATCAAGGTTGTCTCTTCTTACTGAATATATTTTAAGTATTGTTGGATGTAAAGGAATAATTTTTTATGTGGATTTAAGTAAACAACATTGTCTTGTGGATCTACATACAATTGATTCATCCAATATGCGGCAAACCACATTACAGTCTTGTGAACGAGTTTTTTTATCGATAGATGTGAATGCAGCAGCATAAGATTTAACAATGTGATTACTTGATTCGATATTATTCAATGTTCTTATTCATAACTTTTTTCTAACACTTGCCATATTTCTAGATTTAATCAAAGCTAAAAACAATTAGCATTTACCGTCTTCAGATTTGTTATCAAAATATTCTTTCATTATTTCAAAACAATGACGAAGTATAGTGCATTTAGCCACCTTACCTTCCATGGAAGCCAATTCCCTCACGTCCACTTGTGTGCGTTTAGGAGTTCTCTTTCATTTTGATGCAATATTTCTTGTTGTTTGAAATGTTGGAGTGACGTTTACATCCACTACAAGCTAACAACTTCGATTAGAATATTGAACCACCTGGCATGGTTGTTACAGAGTCACATTTGCATCATGAGGAACATAATTATTGAGCTCTTTACAATATTGTCCTCTTAATAATGGATCAATAATATCATCTCCCGTATAACCAGCTTTCTTTAATGTTGCATTATCTTCCTCGACCTCTACATTAGGTACCTGTTGAGCGGGAATGGGAAGTATTTTCTCATCCAATGAATGTCGATGATTTATTGAATATTCTTTCTTCTTTTCCTTTTTATTTTCATCATCTTCTGGTGTAAGCACCTTCCTCGATGACATTCGACCTCTACTAAGTACATTACCCATTGAAATCCATGCAAATTGTATAAAACCTATGGATTTTTGTAAGAAATGATTAAATTGCAGGTTGAACAGTTCTCTATGCGCGAGTTCAGAATAATTATGTATTTTTCTACAGTAAAAATGGCCCACGGCCCACAACCTAATAATTTTTATAAAACACATATCGCATATACGATATAACGCATGTCCATTTTATTGCATATGTGATATGAATACACTGCTTTTTACTTAACGGGAAGTTTCTATTACATGATCGTTGAATTGCATATGTGATTTAGTGCATATCAAATATTAACATTTTATAACCTTATAATGGAACCCATACCCATGGTTAAGACCTCCATACATATCCTTCGACCATGGTAGTGTCTTCATAACTATCTCTTGTTTGGAAATACTCATAATGGTTCCTATATGAACATGTTCAATGCCTCCTGAAGAATATTCAATGCATAAAATAGTCTCATGGCACATATATCCCATATTAAGGATAAATATGTCATTTAAAGGACATGTGTAGTGCTTTAAGATTTGTTTATGTTACACTATTGTCCCATTACCATGGTTAAGACCCTGAGACCCATCCTTAGTGCATAAAACCTCATAATGGCACCCATATCCGACTAAAGGACAAATATTCCATCTATAAGTCATGTGTGTTGATTTAGGGACTCATTGTCTTCTCTTCCATTACTAGAGTCAATGTCCAGAGACCCATCCCTCCCATCCAAAACCCTATAATGGCACCCTTATCCCATTATAATACCATTTAGACTCCCATTATTCCATCCAGACTGTCTATGGGGTGGCTCATGGATCAACATTACATTGGTTAAGTGATGGGGGGGAAGTCAAAGGAGGGAGAGGAAAGTGTAGAGGGAATCATGGGAGGGAGGGATCCGTAGGGGACATATATGGGGGGGCTGAAGGGAGGATAAATATAAGGGGAAGGGAGGGATGGTTAGGGGAGAGATATGAGGAGGGACTGGAGGGAGGAAAAACATAAAGGGAAGGGATTAGTGGAAGGGGAATAAATATAAGTGGGATGGAGGGACCTAGGGTCTTAGCCATTCTCAAGGGATGAAACCTCTACTTTAGGCCCTAAACGAAGCTTCTAGGCATCTAGGACCACCAATAACACCTTAAACCACCATATGTTACCTCTTGAGGTCATTCTTATCTTTGTGGGTGGGAACTGACACTATCAGGTTGTTTTAATCACTAAGTATGGGTTTAGAGACCCTTGACATGGTTGAGTGATCAAGAAACCCAAGTCGTAGACACTAAAGGAAGGTTATAGGGATCCATAGGAAATAATAATGTATCAAGCCACCACACATGACCTCTTTAGGGGGTATTTCGCCTTATATTAGGGATATGTATGGAAATAGGAGGAAACCCAAGCCTTGGGCCCTAAATTAATTCCTTAGTCATTGAAGGTCAATGAGGACACTTCAAACTACCACGAATAACCTATTGATGGTATCCATACCCAAAAACTGGGGATAATCATGCCATCGAGAGGTTTTAAATAGTAGACATGGTTCTCAAGGCCTTACAAATGGTTGATGAAGTAAACCCAAGCCTTAGTCCATAAAGGAATATTATATCCATCCAAAGCCTAAAATGATACCTCGAATCACCTCACATGACTTACAAGCACAAGGTATGGATCGTGTGGCCTTCGATATTGTTGGGGGAGTAAACACTGGGATTGGAATCTACAATAAGCTTCTAGGAATCCATGATCATGAATAACACCTCAAATGACCAGACATTTCCTCTTGAAGTTACCCTTTCCTTCAAGTGGTGGCATGGATGTCGTTATAAGGTTTTCGATAGTAGATATGAATCCATGGGTCTTGGACATTGTTAAGGTAGGAAACCTAGTCCTTATACCATAAAGAAAACTTCTTAGAATATAGTTTTAATAATGAAATTAGATCCACCATACATGACCTCATGAGCATATACATAGCCTCCATGTGGTGTATTTGGAAATAATAGGATGTTTTGAGCACTACATATAGATATCAAGGTCCCAGACATAATTGTGGGAGAAACCATGTACCGTAGGCCGTAAATTAATGTTACACGAATCTTGACCCAAGAATGATGCCCTGAACGAAAAAGGTTGTCTTAAGAAGATATTTTTCCTCCAAGTGGGAATATTAGTATGATTATGAGTTCTCGAGCACAATGTATACATCGTGGAGCCTCAACATAGTCGAGAGATGACATCTTGGCTTTAGGCCATAAAAGATTCTTTTGTGTGTCCATGGACAAAAATAATGCTTCAAAACAACATAAATGATCTCACAATCCTTATCCTCATAGTGGATGTGTTGGTTCCATTAGGAATATTTTAGAACTATATATGAGTTTTGAGCCTTGGAGAAAAGTAGGAAATAAAACTCAATCATTAAGTATAAAAAACATCTTCCATGTCTTAAGCGCCTTGAACCTCCAATAATCTGACCTCATTATCCACAACCATTCACTGTAATTTTAGGTTAAGCGTCATTCTTTTGCCACACTAAACTGCTTTGGAGGGGTCAATAATTACCATGATCTTCTATTTTTAGATGGGGTTTCTCCCAAAGACTATCCACTAACTTGGTAAATGTTACTCTCAAAGCTACTAAATCCAAAACACATATGTGCTATATCGCATATGTGTTATGAATCACATATGCGATATATATAACTCCAAAACACATATGCATGTTTTTAAAATTAAAAAACTCGGCAGGAATAAGGTTTTCCATTATGTTCAAAAACAACTTCGGACTACCGAACCTATTGGCTAGGACAAATAAATCAGGGCTATTGCTTGTATTTTAGAACTCTATCAATATGCTCAGTTTCAATGGTGTGTTTTGCTATGACAAACAAAATATTTTTTTATGAAAATTTAGAATATTGTAGAGTACGATCTTACGATTCTGAATATGTAGTTTTTTCCTTCAAAAGTATGTTTTATTTATTTATTATTATTTTTACTAAATGACACACGTCAGTTTTTTAAAATAGATACGTCGATTGTTTTTTATATAACTTTTGATTGCCTTCAACATTTCCCAAGAAAACTATATGGTGCACTAGAAGAGAGAAAGCTCTATGATATTATATATAGAAATCAAGGATTTCATTAATTTTTTCCCCTAAAGTGTTGCACCCGCACAGAACGTTTTCATTTCACTCTTTTCTAACTACAATAATTAATAATAATAAAAAATAATTCATGAAAAATTCTGAATAAATAGTGTTGCACTAGGACCATATGTCCTTTATATGTCTGCAGATTTTATCCCAAATTGACATCATTTATCTCATATATTGCTGCACCCACACAAACATATATGTTATGATGTGCTGAAAATTTGAAAACCCAATTTCACGGACACTAATTTTATAATCATTTACACACATTTTGTCTGCATAAATGTTATATATTATGAAATTTGATTCAACTACCTATCTTTTCTCTTTTTACTTCATCTTCAAATAAGTTATGAAAGTACCCCTAATTGTCACCAAAAGTCAAAGTTTCCAGGTTTTTCCAATATTATGTGGCATCTAAAGTGTCTTTAAAGGAGTCCATGATTGTGCATTGGCCCTTATATAAATCGTTTATGAATTCTCAATAAATAAAGTTATTATTTATAGCATCTTGCATTGGATCTTATCATTGTGTGTTAATACTGTGAGTTTTTCTTGGTTAATCCACTTAAGTTGTATTTCTGAGAGGTGAGGCTCTCTGAGCTTCACCTCCAATATCGATAATGGATCAAATGGTATCAATTTGAAAGTTTAATATCCTGACCTCTTGACATTCCATATTTCTGAATCTTATCCCCCAAGATTCATATCAAGGTGTGATAAATAAGATCTTGATAAGGCAAGTTACAACATTGCAATTGGGAATATAATTCAAGAAGAACTATCAGGTATATTCAATTCATGTGTCAGGATCCCTAGAGGATAGAGGTCCAATGATAGAATATTTCCCAACACTACAAGAATACTGAGATGTATTTCCATAAGAGGTGTCGGGACTACTACCCAATAGAGATAATGATTTTACAATTTATCAGGTGCCATGCACAACCCCAATGTCTAAATAACCTTACAGGATGAGTACACCTGAGTTTGTAGAGTTAAAAATGAAACTCTAGGAATTAATGGATAAGATCTATATCAAATTGAGCATGTCCCTTTGGATTTCGCCAATGTTTTTCATTAAGAAGAAGGATGGAACCTTGTAACCATGTATTGACTATAGACTTATAAATAAGGTAACAATAAAGAAATATCCATTTCCTATGATATATGATCTATTTGATCAAATCAAAACAAAGGGTGCTGGCTCTTGATGTAGCACTAAAAGCTACTCTGGCTTGATGGTGGGAAACACACAAACAGATGATATTTGACTGGGAACAGTGCCACATATTGATGATGGTGCGCTTCAGCGATTTAGAGGTCTATAATGCTGGGAGATATGATAGAATGATCCCACCAGTCATTTGATCAAATGTCAAAATTTATGGGTGTCACAACCTAGGGATGAATGGGTCCACACTTTTATTCACACTCTGGAAGAAATGTTGAGATCCTAATAAATGGCAGCCGAGTTGCATAGAACTATCACCACTTGGGAGGAGTTGTTTGTTTGTTTTGTGCATATGTTTAGTTTTCAAGACATTAACCCAGAGGTATGCAATGCTTTACAAATCATCTGCAACATCATACTCAAGGTCACCCCTGTCACCTATCTCATTGATCCACATGCACATTGTTCAATCTAATCCATGATGACCTGCTACAACTTGTCTGGGGAACCTGAAGATGACGATGAGTTGCAGAATGTTAATATTCTAGAGTCAGAAGGAAGCCGCGATGTTGCAACCCCATACATATCGAAAAAATCGATGAGTCAGCTGCTAAGGTTCCGGAAAGTCAACATTTGGTCGGCAGAGAACCCAAAATTTTCCAATGTTGGAGACTACTGGGACGAGGAGAACATGGCTAAGATCACGGACCTGCTACATGAATTCCAAGACCTTTTTTCGACACAGTTTTCATAAATGAAGGGAATTTTAGGAGATCTGGGGGAGATGAAAATCATGTTGAAACTAGATTCCAAACTAGTACGACAGAGGCCGTATCGACTGAATCCACGATGAAAGGACCATGTAAAGGTTGAGATTGACCAAATGCTCGATGCTGGGATCATCGAAATTGTAGAAAAATTGGAGTGGATAAGCCCTATGGTGATCTAGGATAAAAAGTCAGGATAAATATGCATTTGTGTCGACCAAAGGAAGTTGAATGATGCATGCGTACATGATCTGTTCCCGACCCCTTTTACAAACGAATTTCTTGAATGCATAGGCAGCCAGGAGATGTATTCTTTCACGGATGGCTTTTCGGGATACCACCAGATCCGAATTACGAAGGAGTATCGCCATAAGACTACATTTTTCACTGAGTGGGGTTGTTTTCAATATACAATCATGTCGTTTGGGCTGAAGAATGCACCAGCTGTATTCTCTCGCGTAGTTGTCGCTGCATTTAAATATTTTATTCAAAATTTCCTGCATGTGTATATGGATGACTGGCCTGTCTATGGACTAATTAGGGACCATCTGGAGAACCTGCGACTGATGCTAGAAAGGTATCGACAGCATCAGATCACCTTAAACTCTAAAAAGTGTATTTTTGTGCACCATTTGGCATGCTACTAAGGCACATAGTCTACAAACAAGGTCTGTTGGTCGATCCGATGAAGATCACGCTAATCCTCAGTTTACCGCTATCGAAGAATGTGAAGATGCTTCGGGAAACACTGGGGCATATGGGCTACTATCGCAAGTTTATCAAGGGATACGCCATGATTAATGCTCCCATGGAGAAGCTACTAAAGAAATATGTTGTGTTTGAATGGACTCAGGAATGTCAAGGAAGCTTTGACACCTTGAAGGCCAAGATGGCCTCTGCACCAATACAGTTTTTTCCTTATTGGAATAAAGAGTTCAATGTGCATGTTGATGCCTCTTCTACTGCGTTGGGGGTTGTTCTTGTACAACCAAGCGAGGGTGACCAGGATCATCCAATAGAATATGCCAGTAGAAAGTTGTCATTTGCTGAGCGAAATTATTCAACGACGGAAAAGGAAGGCTTGGCGATGGTTTATTCCTTGTAAAAGTTCAGGCACTATTTGTTGGGAAGACATTTCAAGATGTTCACCGATCATTATGCTTTACAATACCTAGTCAATAATCCAGTGTTAGGGAGGGGAATCTATAGATAGTTTCTTTTTTCCAAGAGTTTGATTTTGAAATAGTGGTAAAGCCAGGACGGTTAAGCGCTAGTCTGGATCATCTGTCATGCATTGTGAACAGTGAAGAACCAAGCAATATTGATGAAGGATTTCCAAATGCGCAATTGTTCCAGGTTGTCATTGCAAATGATCACTATGCATCAATTATTCAGTTTTTGGCCACTGGCGTCGCTACGGAGGACATGTCGACTATCCAAAAGAAGCAGCTAGTTGTGAAGGCTTCTGATTTTCAACTAATTGCAAGGTATTTATACAATCTTGGACCAGATGAAATCCTGCGATGGTGTATTTTACCGCACGAGCAGGGCCCCATTCTAGAAGAAGCACATGCAGGAATTACGGGAGGTCACTATGGAGGCTGGGCTATTGCGCGGAAGGTTTTACGTGCCAGGCTATGGTGGCCCACATTTCATAAGGATGATGCAGACTATGCAAGGATCTATGACGTATTCCAGTGGGTTGGTAAACCATCGCGGCGGGATGAGATGCCATTGGTGCCATAGGTGACTCTGCAACCATTTCATAAATGGGTTGTGGATTTTGTGGATCCTATCAATCCACCATGGAAGTGAATTGGTGGGCGATACATTATTACCACAGTTGAATCCCTGACTAGGTGGGAGGAAGCTGCACCAGTAGTAGATTATACCACTGCAACAGCAGCACAATTCATTTTTTAGAACATTGTAACACAGTTTGGGTGTCCTAGGATCTTGATGAGTGACTGAGGCATTCAGTTTTTCAATCGGATGGTGAAAGCGCTAACTAAGGAACTGCAGATACAACATAAGAGGAGTACACCATACCATACGTAGGCAAATGGTACTATCAAAGCATTCAACAAAATTTTGGAAACAGCACTGACAAAGGTTTGTAATGCTAATCGTGATGACTGGGACCTGAAAATTCCCGTAGTACTATGGGCCTATCGTACTACTTGCAAATGGATAACCGGATAGACACCATTCAAGCTGATCTATGGGCAGGAGGTAGTCATGCCCATGGAGTATATTGTTCCCAGTTTATGCATTGTCGTGACGATGGGCATCGATGATGCAGAAGCATTAGAAGAGTGTGTTGCGCAATTGGTCCATCTCGAAGAAGATTTCTTCACTGCAGGCTTCCACCGATAGGTTGCGAAGGATTGACAGAAGGCGTGACATGATCGCCACATTAAGAAAAAATAGTTTACGGAAGGAGATTTGGTGTTGTTATATGACACTAAGTTTATAAAACATCCAGGTAAGTTACAAATGCATTGGTTAGGTCCATATCTTGTTCATTCCATTACTTCTAGAGGTGCAATCCAGTTATAGTAATTAGATGGTGCGACGTTGCCGAAGCCTCCCAATAGGATTCGCTTGAAGCCCTATAGGATGGGGCCAGAGATACACACTGCTTGAAGTGCTAAAAAAAATGATGATGATTTTGTTTCAGAGCAGCGAGGCGAGCCTGGGGGAAGAGGCTTCGCAAGGTTAGAGAGTTTGTAGCGATGAATGGTCGACCACTTGCGACAGTTGCAGGGCTATGGGTTGGTCAAATCAAGTCATAAATACAGGTAGTTAAAATAGTTGGCTAGCAGCACTTGCTGAAGCGATCCGCATTAATGGATGATCTGACCGTTAAAGGAGTAGGATTGTCGATGAATTTGGCGTCATTAATACTGGATTTAGTAATAATGGTGATAATAGATTTGGAAATAATGAGTTTTGAATTGGAGGTCGCTATAAAAATTGCGCAGGATGCATGAGGATGGCATTTTTCCGTTGAGTGAGAAAAGTGTGAAGCAGAGGGATAATTGTGCAGTGTGTTATGATTTGTTGAGTGAGTTGCAGTGTTGCAGGTTAGAGTTGTCAAGTGCATTTTAAGGTTTGAGGTGTGAAGCATGATGAGCGACCTTGACACCATTGAGATTTCAAGTGAGTTCAAGTCCCCTATTTGGCCCACGGTAGTTGAAGAAGAGGTTATGAGCATGCCAGTCGGCTCATCATTCATTCCCAAGCGGAAGCGGTAGGCTCAGAATCATAGTTCCACACCGCGGCAAAAGAGGATAACCCGTACATCGACGAGAGCGCAAGAGGAAGGAACTGCACAAAATAAGCCATCGAGCTCAAGATCTGTCGAGTCTATGGTGCCTGGGGGCATCTCTTTTCATGATATTTTGGGGTATGTTGCCCCTACGCTACCAGGAGAAAAGCTGAGGAAACCAGTCAAAAGTCAAAAGTACCCACCGAAATTGCCACCACTGCTAGAAGGGATGACGTGCTTGGTCGACATCATCCATGCCTTGCTTCGATTGAAATTTGAAGACCATGACTTGCTGCTACTCAAGGATGTTAGGGATGAGACGTATGAGTCAGTCCCGACGGTACCAGGTGGCCCCATTCAGCAGATTCCTCAACCTTGGGAGAGTGGATTAGACCAATCTGGATTGTTGAGGCTCATTAATATGCCTCATTTTGGGTGATTGAATGAATCCCATGCATGTGTTAGGAAATTGTTGGATTGTTTCCAGGGGGGGATGTTGTGGTTGAAAACGACCATCCTGGTGATAGTAGATTTAATCATGAACATCACAGGCTTGCCAAAGGCTGGGGAAGATCTGACATAGTATATCCACAGGTGCGATGCCGACAAGAAACTTGCTAAGAAGCTAAAGGAGCGCTTTGTCCTACAGTGGGATGGTCGCGCCTACTGAATTGATAGTATCAAATCACAAGTGATGTGTATCAGTGCACAGATTCTAGCAAGTAAAGTTGTTCGGGGAAACCGACCAGTCCAATGTAACTTTGGTGTTGTTGCATGTGCCCAGAAGTGTGCAGAGGGTGTGCAAATGAATTGGTTGTTATTCTTGTTGAGTCAGTTAATAGAAGATGCTCTTGATACTCAGACCGGGAGGCCATTTTCATATAGTTGGTTGTTGATCCTTATTGCCCTCGTTGCCTAGATGGAACCTGAATACTACAACTAATGGCGGTTGAGGCGACGTAGGTGTGCCGAGGTGCCCGCTATAGTAACCTATGGTGGGTTGAAGAGCCCAGTCGATAAGCGGACTGTGCCATTCATTTTTTGATTTATTGGGAAGCACTACAGTCTGCAGTCATTTTCGTTCCCCGCATCTCTTCTTATGCAGCGACTAAGTATCAAAGGCTCCTTCGGTTTTCCATCGGGCCCCACTCTATTCACATTCAGGCCATGTGGTACCCTGATTGGTAGTGGATACCTTTACCTTACAAAGTTACGGTAGAGGAATTGGATGCTATTGTTCAAGAATGGATGACAGAATGGTGCACCCCAATGAGTCAAGAGGAATTGTCTAAGGATTCACCACCTGATGCTCCAGAAGAGACTGCCCAAAAGGAGCTGAGGATTCACGGCTCTAAAAATGAGTCGTCGACGAACCCTAAAGATGCACCACAATGCATGCATGAGGAAACTCGCACCAAATGGTGCCAAAAAAATGAGGCGGGTAGTGATACCAGGTTGGGGATGGAGGACCAACTGCAGCGGCTTATTAAAGCAGTCACTGACTCCTCCACAGCTGGGACTAAGGCGATCCGTGAGTCAAACCATGAAGAATTTGGTGTGGTAAGAGATCAATTAGATTCAATTTTTGGTATTGTTTCCAGGCACACATCATCAAGACTTATGATATAGGACATCCCGTCGATCAGCACTAAGCCCCGGGCTAGGAAGGTGCAAGTTCCCCCGACTACGATCGACACGGGAAATGAGGAATTTCACCACTTGTTACGACTGATCCATAGTGTGGTGTTGTATTTGAACAAGTTGTCTGCTACGGTGTTAGTGGAGTTGCAGCACATTGCTGCCCTAGAATTAGCAGAACGATAGAAAGAGATGACTGAGGGATATGTCCAGTCACAAAGCGCAGCTGAGAAGTTGCAGAAAGAGGAAAAGGAGCTGCATCAGGTCTGAGTGCAGATGGTAGAGGAAAAAGTGCGGGAGATAGACGCCTTGAAGGTAACATAGGATAAGCTACAGCAAAAGGGTGCCGAGGAGATCACTGTACTGAAGAAGGAGCAAGACCACCTGATTGTCGAACAAGCGCAGATGTGTGCCTGGTGTGGCGAAGTTGAGCAAGTAATTTCTGAGGCTTGCCAGCACATTTTTGAAAACACGGTCTAGCTCACCCTAGTTGAAAAGGCTAAGCCACTGGGGTAGATTATTGTTCAGCTCCAAGATACCATCCTGTTGCTCAATTCTATGGTCCAACCGACGAAGCCGCCCGAGCAGGTTACGAAAAGGAAGTCTTCCATTGAAGAGATCACAACTCAGTTCAAAAGCATGGAGTAGGAAGCCAAGACCATTATGGAAGCGACAACATAGTTTTGGCAAAGTATTGTCCAGGACGAGCAGCTTGATCAGCTGACTATGCAGGTGTAACAAGCCAAAGGTCAACTGATGACCTTGAAGACATCATTGAGGGCCATGCAATTGATGGTGCAGATTACCAGGGTCGAGGAATTGAATAATCTTCAGTAGAGAGCTTCCCGTGCCCTGGAATGTCAACAAAAGCATCCCACTTAGCTTGAAAAATTTCAAGAGATTAGTGGACAGTTGGGTGTTAAATCAGTCGCCACGCTGCAGGCGGTACAAGAAAGTCGACAAATGGTCAACGATAAGGCCAAAGAAGAGCACCTGGTGCAGCAGGATTTGACTAATTGTATGAGTAATGTCGACAAATTCCAGCTTCAGGTTCGTGAGAATGCGCAGCAATTCGAATATTTCAAGGCGAGGACATCAGCACATACTCAGTCAACCTAATGTGGCTCGGGGACGAGCTACAATACTGTGTTGGGGGCATGTTGGTAGGGGTTTGGGTAAGTGAGTTGCGCAGCATCACGGCAGCTGTGCAAGCTCATGCAGTACCACACAACGCCAGATCAACGCAATTAGCGGAAGAATAATCGCTTTGAATATTTTATATATATATTGACCAAGTTTTGTGGCAATAGGTCATTATAGGTTATAAGTTAGTTAGAAGTAGACCCTCAATGTAAAGACGCAAGCCTATTTATATATCTAGTTTTGTAATCAAGTGGGGGGATATGATAAGATAGGACATGATAGGAGAATCTCATTAGAGGATAATAATCGCAAGAGGTCTAGTGTGATCTGGTTTCTAAAGAATTTCCTGTTGTATCTGCGATTTATCTAGGTTTTTCTTGATGTATTCAGCCTCTAGTTTTGGAGAGAATTGTCCATATTTGGATATCTTGCACAAAGTTAATATATATGATAGTTGATGCATAATCTTGTCTTATGTGTTCTCTATGTTGCGATCTGTCTTGTTGCGATGCTGTGATGGTCTACATATGTTATGATGTTTTGATTTGTTATGATGTTGTTGCGGGTTATTCTATTTCTCCTATAATGATGTTGATCTGTTTAAAAATTTGGTATATTGTTGTTGCATTATGAACTGAAATGTTTAATAGAGATACTGTGACAAATGTGTGATGCGCTTTGTGGTTACTTAAACGAGTTGATGTCCACTGCATATCCCTGGATCTGTTAAGTTATGTTGTTTTCTCATCGAATCCTGTATCCTCCATCCCCCACTGTCGGAAACTTGGTTCCGACAGCTCTCCCTTGAACATATCGGGTGAGACTTCATCCGCTCTGCGGATGTTGCTAGGAAGGCTAAACCCTATATGGGCCGGTGCTCAAGGAGATCGCGCTGGTCAAGCGTCGACAGAGTGAAGACCCCTGTCAATGAATCTTTGTTGGTGGGTTTTCACCAACAAATGGTTTCGTTTCCAGTATCGAGTTTCTATTAAGAGGAGGAAATGTTTTGCATCCAACTCGACCGAATATCGAAGGGTAGTTTGATCTAAAGTTGTGGGTGTTTGCTAAAGCTAAAAATTAGAATCTGAAGTTTTCGACGGGCCACTAGTTGGATAGGTATATCTACGACTGTCCTCATGAATGGTTCTTTTGTGAATTTCCTGTCCTCTTGCATGAATGGCTCGTAAAGTTCACTAAGAAAAAGACAAACTTCCAAGGAGGAGAGCCGACATCCATGACCCCAGAGTTGATTCAGGAATTACAAAAAACAAACAATAAGGCATCGTAGGTAGTTGAAGTGTGGTTGGATAGTATCTTAGAAGGATACATCACCAAGTTTGCAGTCGACACAAATAAGTCCTTTAGCGAAGCAAAAAGGGAGTTCTTGAGTGGACCTCAAGGAATATTCTTGTTGTCACTATAGCTTTCAATTAAGCAATTGTTCTATGAAAAAGGTGTTCTAAATATGGACCAAGAGTAGTGGAACTCTAATGTGAGGAGGATGTAGGCACTACGACGAAAGGGGGGAGATGCATGAGAAGGTAAGGGGTAGATGGGCATGAGTTCTGGTGAGAATGTGAAGGTCATCAAGGAAACAAGTGGTTGTACGAGGGGAGGAGAAAGGTTTCGAGAGAAGAGGCAGAGGATAGGATAAGGTCCTACTTTGATCTAAGTGTAATGCCATGAAGAAAAACCACACAGGATGAAGTGACCTTTCTATGACGACGAGGACAACCAGGACCAGGCTACACCCAGAAGGATGATAGGATCAAACCCCAGCAGTAACGTGTCCACACCTCCGCACACTACTCCACCACAAGGAAGAAATGTCCATTCTACGTCAACTTGCCCGACGTGTAAGCAACAGTCTAGTAATAGAGCACCAGTAGGAGGAAGAATTCTTAGAATGGCGAGTGACGAAATGAAGTTACCGATATTCAATGGAAAAGGAACTGATGATCCAGAGTAGTACTGGTTCTTATGTGAGTCCATCTAGACTGCCCGATAAACTATCGATAAGGAGGTCAAGAAAATTCAGCTGGCCACTACTCTGAGGGGCTATGCACTGGAATGGTTCATGAGATTCACGCTGATTCCTCAAGGAGGTACCGTGAAGACCTTAAATGAGATCCAAATGGGGTTATTTGAAGAATTCAAGAAGCTGAATTCTCAGGCTCAGTATATTACTGAATTAAAAGATATCAAACAATTCCCCAATGAGACGATTTGGGAATTTGATCAGTGGTTTAAGACATTGATGCCTTGGGTCATTTTTCATATGAGAGATGTTCAGCACAAGCAATGGTTCATCATCGTGCTTGTTTTTCATATCAAAAAACCACTAATGCAACAAAATATTGTGACCTAGAGTGAGGCCCTGGAGACTGCGATGAAACTAGAGGCATCACCAGTAGGAGAAAGCGTAGTCGGAATGAACCAGATTCTGTTGATGTATTTGTAACTTTGGAATGTATTCACTTATATATCTTATGTCTTGTACCTCGATGTTTATTCCAGGATGTGTCTATAATGTAATTGAGTCACGCCATACCTCGATGTTCCTATTGGGAGTTTCTACAATGTAAACAAGTCATGTCAAGTCATTATGGGTAACCCTCCTATTGTTCGAGGTTTAAAGTCCCCGAAGTTTCGGGGCACTAGGGTTGTTATACTCACCTGGTGAAGTCGACCCTATTAGGGTTTTGTCAAGTCAGGAATTAGTATAAATAGAGAGCTAGCCTCTCTATGTATCACACACTAACTCACACTCAATTGTAGCACATAGCTGAGGAAGAAGAAGACACTCAGGATAGGAATAAAGAGGTTACTCATGTCGGGAGCTCATATTACTATTTTTGGGGCTTTTCTATTTGGTCCTGATTATATCTCTGAGGAATTTATAGGTTTTTCTCCATTTATGGTTTCCCTAAGGAAAAACACTGTGTTCATTGTCTCTTGTGTTTGATTGTTGTGCTTGTTATTCTCTCAGTGAAAAGATCCTAATATAATGCTAGCTTAATGTTAAAATTCTAGCATGGTATCAGAGCTAACCTGAGAAGAAGACACTGTGCAGTTGCGGGAACTAGGGGTTCCTATTTTTTGGATATCTCTCCATATATTTTCAACAAAATAAGGTTGGATTAACTCTCCTCCCTATGGTGCATCATTCTGTCAAAGCAGAATCCAATTCTAAGGTTTTTCAGTTTTGGACCCAATGCTTCTGCCAAAAATTAGGGCTTTCCACGGAAGTGGAATTTTTCAGTGAGCCCAGGCCTAGATTGATCTCCTCCTCAAAATTGAATTTTATATATCAAGATTAAATCATTTGGTTGGAAATAACTCTGGAAAAGACAAACCCTAATCTGCTCCTGAACCAGCACTACAGAAATTCAGCTCCAAATCCAGATCCGACATCTTGACCTGTTAAGATCTAAATCTTTTGTATTTCCATTTGAGGTTCTCAGTTAAGATGTCTCATCATACCAAGCTTGATGAAAAGCTTGAGGGAGCTGATAACTTCCAAACCTGGAAGTATAGGATCTCCCTGGTCCTGGAAGAAAATGAGTTGGACTCCTACATCAATGAGGAGATTCCAGTTCCAGAGGGAGATGAGGCTAAGGCCTTACACAAGAATAAGTTGGTTATGGAAAAGAGGATTATTGTTGATTCAATCAAGGATCACCTCATCCCACAGGTGTCCTCCCTAAAGACACCTAAATCTATGTTTGATGCCCTAACCAAATTGTTTGAAGGAAAGAACATAAACCGGAAGATGACCTTGAGGAACACAATTGAAGAATGTGAAGATCCAGAATGTGGAGACCATACAGTCATACTTCACAAGGGTCTCCTAGATCAAAGAAAAACTTGAAGTAATAGATGAAGAAGTGGAGATTGCAGAGATTGTAATGACCGCCTTGAATGGTATCCCTAGGACATGGGACTCTTTCATTCAAGGGAGCTATGCCAGAAAGAAGTTAGTCAAGTTCAGTAAACTATGGGAAGAATGATCTCAAGAAGAAGCTCGGATAGCAGCTCGAGACGAAAAGATGAGAAGTGAAGATCAAGCTCTCACAGTACAATCCAAGAAAACCATATCTAGCCACCACAGAAGTAAGTACTCTCATCAAAGGAATAAATTTAGAAATCCTAGAGATAATTCTAAATTCATTTGCTATACATGTAATGAAAGAGGACAATTTTCTAGAGATTGTCCTAGAAACAAAAGTAGCTCTCACAAGAAGAAGGGAAACAAGAGAAGACATCATGCTCATGCTACAGAGGATGATGAACCTTCCACAAAGAGAAACAGACAAGTCAGTGATGAAGAATATGTTCTGATCTCCACTCTCACGAGAACTATCACACATGGCAGCAATGATTGGCTTATAGATAGTGGTGCTTCCAAACATATGACAAGGTTAAAGGAATCCTCTATGAAACTATCTGAACATGAATCACCTCACAAAGTGAAACTCAGAGATGATTACCAATATCCAATAAAAGGTAGTGGTGAATCCTCATACAAGATAGACTTTGGAAATTCTATCAAGATGAAAGATGTATTGTTTATACCTGGACTAAAGAAGAACCTCCTCTCCATATCTGCATTAGATAACACAGGAATGAGGGTTGCATTTGTAGATGGCCAAGTACTCATGTGGCCCAAGGGAAAGTCTTTTGATGATGCGGTAGTGATTTTGGAACAAGAAGGAGGACTATACAAATTAAAGGTCCAACCAAATAAAGATTTAATTCATGACTCGGTAGAACCAAATGAGCTTTGGCATAGAAGTCTTGCACATGTGCATTACAGAGCACTACCACTTGTAAGAAAAGATATTGAAGGACTCCCAGAAATGCAGACAAAACATGAAGGTGTATGAAAAGGATGTGCAAAAGGGAAGAACACAAAGAAGACATTTCCAAGTAGCGAGAGCAAGGCAAAAGGAATCTTGGAAATCATCCACTCCGATGTATGCGGTCCAATGTCATCCAATTCACTAAGCGGGTATGTATACTATGTTTATTTTATTGATAATTTTTCTAGAAAGACATGGATTTACTTCACGAAGAACAAAGATGAAGTATTCAACAAGTTCAAGGAATTCAAAGCCTTGATCGAGAACCACACTAAAAAGAAGATCAAGACTTTTTTATCAGGCAATGGCAGAGAATTCACATCAAATGAATTCAAAGAGATATGAAAGACTCGGGGATTAAGAGGGAGTTATCCACTCCATATAATCCACAACAGAATGGGATTACAGAAAGAAAGAATAGAACGATCATAGAAGCAGTAAGGGCCATGCTTCATGACCAAGATCTTCCCATGTATCTATGGGAAGAAACTGCCAAAATAGTGGTGTATGTACAGAACCATACTCCACACAGAGTACTTGAGAACAAGACTCCTGAAGAAGTCTTTTCTGGCAAGAAACCAGAAGTCAGCCATCTCAGAATAGTCAGATGTCCTGTATACGTACACATTCCGAAAGAAAAGAGGACGAAGTGAGATCCTTCAGGAAAGAAGGGTATATTTGTGGGATACTCTGAAATATCGAATGCTTATAGAATATACTTCCCAGGGTTCAAGAAGATTGACATTAGCAAAGATGTAACATTTGACAAAGATTCAGCCTACATAAAATCTAGGAAGAGACCGGCTGAAGAACCTGAAGAAACAAGAGCACCCAAAATTCATGACACAACCATGAATGAAGAAATTCAAGAAGAAGATCAAGAATTTGAAGAACCTCAAGAACCTGTAGAGCCACCTCAAGAGAAGAATCCTCATAAGAGGAAATTTGCTTGGGTATGTGAAGTTATCCAAGGTGTAGAAAGATATGGAGCTTCAGAAGAAACACCTAGAGGAAGAAAGAGAACTAGGTCCTGCTCCAGTTATGTAGCCTTTCTTTGTGACATTATTGATAAGGAACCTTCCAACTATGAAGAAGCGGCAGAAAGGAAAGAATGGAAGGAGGCTATGATCAAAGAATATCAACTGATCATGAAGAATGATGTTTGGGATGTTGTCCCAAGACCAGAAGGGAAGTCCATTGTAACTTCCAAAAGGATCTACAAGATCAAGCATGCTGCAGATGGAAGCATCGAGAAATGTAAAGCAAGATTCATGGCTCGTGGTTTCTCCTGGAAAGAAGGAATAGATTATGAAGAAACCTTTGCACCTGTATCCAGATACACTTCCATCAGATCAGTACTTGCTCTTGCTGCATTGATGAAATGGAAGATACACCAGATGGATGTCAAGACTGCTTTCTTGAATGGTGTAGTAGAAGAGGAAGTGTATGTGGAGCAGCCACTCAGTTTTGAGACACATGACAGGGAGTCTCATGTCTGTAGATTGAAGAAAGCCTTGTACGGTTTGAAACAGGCACCCAAGACATGGTACAATAGAATTTATGGTTTCCTATCTAGTTTGGGCTTTATGAAGAGTAAAGAAGATTACAACCTTTACTACAAGGTTAAATATGGAAATCTAGTGATACTCCTACTATATGTGGATGATCTATTTGTAACAGGTATGGATGGGTTGATTGCTGATACGAAGAGGAAACTTGCTGCTAAGTTTGAAATGAAAGACTTGGGTATGATGCACTATTTCTTAGGCATGGAGGTGTGGTAGAATGCAAATGGAATCTTCCTTGGACAAGGGAAGTATGCAGTAGAGATTCTAAAGAGATTTAAGATGATGGACTGCAAGGCCATAACCACACCTATGGCATCGAACCTGAAGTTATTGAGTGATGCTTCATCAGAAGCGGTTGATGCTATGATGTATTGTTAGATGATTGGGTCCTTGATGTACCTGATGAACACGAGACTAGATATTTGATTTGCTGTGAACACCTTGAGCCAGCTCCTGACAGATCCGAGACATGTTCACTTGATTGCTACAAAGCATACTCTAAGGTACCTGAAGGGTACAGTTTATTATGGGCTCAAGTATGAGGCAAATCAAAAGATTAACCTAGAGGGTTATGTTGATTCATATTGGCCAGGTAATGCCATCGATAGGAAGAGCACTTTAGGATGCTGCTTCAGTATGGAATCAGGTATGATCTCTTGGTTTAGCAGGAAGCAGTCCTATGTGGCACTGAGTACAGCTGAAGCAGAATATGTCACAGCTTGTTCAGCTAGTTGCAAGGTAGTATGGCTGAGAAATATACTACCTGATTTATTTGATCTCCAGTTGGATGCTACTTGTATATATTGCGACAACCAGAGTTGTGTGAAGTTGTTAAAGAACCCAGTGTTCCATGACAAGTCGAAGAATATTAAGATCAAGTATAACTATATCAGGGATATGGTGCAAAGAGGAGCAATGAAGCTCCAGTATGTTGCAATGGATGAACATATACCTGATGTGTTGATGAAGCCATTCGCTAGAGTGAAGTTTGAGTACTTCAGGGAGAAGCTTGGTGTTCTCTAGATTGAGGTTCCCTCAAAGGGGAAATGATGAGACCTAGATCCATTCTGTCATGGTGAGAGGATTTGGTTCCTTCCATGTCATATGTGAGTGCTAATCCATTCTAATGTGACTGTAGGATTAGTTCCTACATGATCAGATGTAATGGATGAATGCCATTCTTGGAATGGAGGCACCTGGTCAGTTACCAGGAATACTCAGTCTGGGATTGAGGGTCATTACGACATGACTATAGGATGTAGTCTTACATGATCAGATGTGAGTGCATGGCCATTCTGATGTGATTAAGGGATGTGTTCCCACTTGATCAGATATAAGGGATGATGCCATTCTTTGGGAGAATGGAGGCACCTGGTCAGTTACCAGGAATCCTCAGTCTAGGACTGAGAGCCTTTTCGATGCGATGTGTTTACACATGGTCGAATGTAAGTGCAGAGCCTTTCTGACAAGATAAGGTCGAATGTAAGTGCTAAGCCATTCTAGCGCGATGTGTTTACACATGGTCAGATGTGAGTGCTATGCCTTTCTGACAAGATGGGGTGGGATGTAAGTGTAGATCCTTTCTGACAAGATGAGGTCGGATGTAAGTGTTAGTTTTTTATCATATAAGCTAGCATTATTATCTTGGGATCTTTTCACTGAGAGAATAACAAGCACAGCAATAAAACATAAGCACATCACAAGAGACAAGAGACACAAAGAGTTTTCCTCGGGGAAACCATAAAGGAGAAAACCCCGCAACTTCCTCAGAGATAAAATCAGCACCAAAATAGTAAAAGCCCCAAAACAGTAAGATGATCGCCACACAGCAGCAGTGTCTCTCTCTCTCTCACTGAGAGAGCTTCTCCTCTCTCACTCATGCACCCCAAAGAGTGAGTGTGAGTGTTGCAAGTGATAAATAGAGAGGCTCTCACTCTCTATTTATATTCTTCTATTCACTTGAAGTGCACTCCAACATGTCAGCCTCACTTAACAATTACTTACTAGAGCTGACATCAATAAGAGTGTCTAATAACCCTAGTGCCCCACCACTTGTGGGGACTTTGCCTCCTCTGACCAATAGGAGGGTAACACAATGGTGGGGACTATTTCCCTGACTTACAATGACTCACCTAGGGCCGACTTCACTAGGATAGTCTAATAACCCAAGGGCCCCACAACTATGGGGACTTTAACCCTTGACCAATAAGAGGGTTACCCACAATGACTTGACATGACTTTCTCATTATAGAAACTTCCCAGAATAAACATCGGGGTATGACATGATTCAAATACATTACAATACATCCCGGAATAAACATCGGGTTACAATACCTAATAAATACGGATGAATACATTTTGAAGTTACAATTACATCAACACTCACTCTTAACTAGGAAGGTATTCTCTTGACACAATTTATCAGCACAAGTCTTCTTCTCTGTATCATCTGAATCATCGTCAACTTCTCGTCATATTCATATTTAGTCATCTTTCATCTGGATCTGGATCATCTCTCGATTTGGATCATCATCACTGGATCATACTCGATATGGAACATCATCAATAGATCATACTCGATCTGAAACATCACTCAATCTAGATCATCACTGGATCTGGATCATCTCTCGATCTGGATCATCATCACTGGACTGGATCCGGATCATCACTCGATCTAGATCATCACTACTAGATCTGGATCATCACTCGATCTGGATCTCTCAGAGTCACCATAACTGGATCTGGATCATAGCTCGATCTGGATCTCATCTGGTCATCATCATGTGTGCACCATCCTGTCATAGGAAGCTCTACAAAGCCAGCCTTCTTCCATGCTGGTTGTAGGCCTAGCCATCAGGTAGGTCTTTTCCTAGCACTTACATCTAACCTACTCGTCAAAAAGGAACGCCCAGCACTTACATCTGACCTACTCGTCATAAAGGCACGTCCAGCACTCACATCTGATCATGTAGTAAGCTACAATCACATCAGAAAGGCCCCGCACTCACATCTGTCATGGAAGGAACTAAATCCTATCGCCATGATAGAATGGCCTGCCCTAACATCTGACATGGAAGGAACTGAATCCTCTCACCATGAAATAATGGCCCGCACTTACATCAGCCATGGAAGGAACTTAATCCTCTCACCATGACGGAATGGGCCACACTTACATCGGCCATGGAAGGAACTTAATCCTCTCACCATGACGGAATGGCATGCACTCACATCTGACCTGGAAGGAAGCAAATCCTCCACCCTCGTCAGAAAGGCCCCCAGTCCTAGACTGAGCTACCTGGTAACTGACCAGGTGCCTCCACTCTCCCAGAGAGTGGAATTTTCCCTTAAATCTGTCCTACTCGACAGAATGGCCAACACTCACATCTGACATGGGAGGAACCTAATCCTTTAGCCATGACAGAATGGTTCAGCCCTTACATCTGACCTACTCGTCAGAATGGCTCTCTCAGTCCCAGAATGAATGTTCCTGGTAACTGACCAGGTACCTCCTTTCCCAGAATGGCAATCAGCACTCATATCTGACATGGAAGGAACCAAATCCTCTCACCATGACAGAATGGCTCAACCCTTACATCTGACCTGCTCGTCAGAATGGCTTTGGGACTCGTCACTTTCCCTTGGAGGAAACCTCAATCTGGAGAACACCAAGCTTCTCCCTGAAGTACTCGAAATTCACTCTGACCAATGGCTTCGTCAACACATCAGCTATCTATTCCTCCGTCGCAACATACTGGAGCTTCACTGCTCCTCTCTGCACCATATCCCTGATATAGTGATACTTGATCTCAATATGCTTCGACTTGTCATGGAACACTAGATTCTTTGACAACTTCACGCAACTCTAGTTGTCACAATGTATACAAGTAGCATCCATCTGGAGATCAAATAAATCAGACAGTAGCTTCCGCAGCCATACTACCTCACAACTAGCTGAACAAGCTGTGACATACTCTGCTTCAGCTGTACTCAGTGCCACACAAGATTGCTTCCTACTAAACCAAGAGATCACACCTGATCCCATACTGAAGCAACACTCTGAAGTGTTCTTCCTATCAATGGCACTGTCCTCCCAATCTGAATCAACATAACCCTCTAGGTTAATCTTTTGATTCGCATCATACTTGAGCCCATAATCAATTGTACCCCTCAGGTACCTCAGAACATGCTTTGCAGCAATCAAGTGAACATTTCTTGGATCTGTCAAGATCTGGCTCAAGGTGTTCATAGCAAAGAAAATGTCTAGTCTCGTGTTCGTTAGGTACATCAATGACCCAATCATCTGACGATACATCATAGAATCAACCGTCTCTGATGAAGCATCACTCAATAGCTTCAGGCTCGATGCCATTGGTGTGGTCATGCAGTCCGTCATCCTGAACCTCTTTAGGATCTCTACTACATACTTCCTTTGTCCAAGGAAGATTCCATCCGCATTATTCCACACCTTCATGCCTAGAAAAATAGTGCATCGACACATAACAAGAGCATCACTGGTCTTCCACCTTACCCCCTTGAAGCAAAGGTTGGAATCTACTTTACTCTCAGTAAAGCCTAGAGTCATTAGTAATCTTCCCATCCTGTCGTACCATGTTGAACCTCAAGATATTCTGTAGTTTTTCCCTCTGAAGCGAAGCATCGTACTCCCTCTATCTTATGTACTCTATGCACTGAAACATTCTGTAATGGAGTGACAAGTAGTATCCATCTAGGATCATTGGATACCAAGATCCTCTATTTTGAACTTTTTTCAAAAGTTCTTCTCACATCCATCTGTGAGCTTGTCATCCTTTATCAACCTTGTAGTTAAGATATTCATCAAGCTCGTCATGTATGTGTTTCAACTCTTACTAGCTGCAAATGTCTCTTCGTATTCTATGCCTTCTTTTCGTAATAAGCCTCATGCTACGAATCTTGCTTTGTATCCCACGATGTTTCCATTTACTGCATGATGGAACTATGAACTTCCCTTCACGTATTGATACTGCATCCTAGACATCATTCTTCTTGAACTGGTCTTCCCTTTCTTCTTGGTGGTTGGAAGGTTCTGCATCAATGATGTCACTGCACTCATCATATTATTATTCATTTTGAAATGTCGTCAGTTGTTCTCTGGAACAAGTCTCATTCTTCTTTGCTTGTAGGTGATTATATATGCGGTCTTTCCTACAAGTCAAATGCATTTGTATGGTTAGAAACATTTCATAAGGAATATTTATACTGGCAATTTCTTATAAATGATCATGCAACTACTTTAGCCAATACAACATTCATCCATATCTCATGAAAATTTTCTAGATGCCTTCCATCTCTACCAGGACAACATTGAGATTGTACACTAATCCAATATGTCAGCAAAGAGGTTTCATTCTAGATAAGTAGCAATGCAGAATTTGTTTAGCACCATGAGCTACTTACCCATCACATGCATATTAGTAGTATACTATCATTAATGCAAACATCCTATCATGCATGATACATCAACTGAATATAAACAAATGCATAACAAAACAATATTATGAAATGACAATTGAATACTTATCTTTATTTGTTTCATGGGTATACTCCTTCTTGAGTCTTTAGCTTCATCGTCTTCTTCATTCATGATAGCATCATTTCTTATCCAAATGCTAAGGTGGATAAGAAGTTCTTTAAGAGTTGAGATCTTCATATTCCTCATCGCTTGAGGGATCTTCTTGGGATGATGAGAGCTTGATCTTCAGTTGCTTCCATATTCTCTTCTCTTCTTATGGGTAGAGCTTCTTCTTCTTCCCGGATTCTGCTGAAAGTAATTACTTCTTTCTGGCACACATTCTTCAAATGAATGAATCCCATGATCCTGGGAGACCATTCAAGGTGGCTATCACCACTTCTGCATTATTCACTTCTTCTTTTATCGCTTCAAGTTGTTCTTTGATTTGAGAGACCCTTATGATTGCATGGTCTCTGCATTCTGGATCTTCACATTCTTCAACTGGTTTCTTAAGGTCATCTTCTGACATATGTTCTTCCCTTGAAATAGCTTCGTCCAGGAATCAAACCTCATCGGTGTCTTAAGGGAAGACACTTGTGGTACAAGTTGATCCATGGCTGAATCAAGCATGATATTCTTGGCCTTGACCAAGTTCTTCTTGTGAAAGGCTTCTAGCCTCATCTCCCTCTAAAACTCTAACCTTTCTACTCATGTAGGTGTCCAATTCATTTTATTCAGAGAGATCATATACTTCCATGCTTAGAAGTTTTCAACTTCACCAAGCTTATCATCAAGCTGATGTGATAGATCACTTTGAAATGAAAATAGCAAAGGATTAGATCTTACCGATTTGAGGTGTCCATATTGGTTCCGGAGCTCTCTGATCTAGGGTTTTTCACATAAACCCTAATTTTCAAAACTTGGAATGTTTCAGATCTGATTGGATAGACAGATATATCTCTTCAAATGGAGTTGTCCAATGTACTCCATTTCTGAAAACAGTGGAGGGAAGCTCCCGGAACAGGAAGCCCTAATTTTCCAATTTCTTCTGCAGAAATGCCTATTACTGTTTCTGTGATATCTCCAAAACTTATTCTCCTCTGTGTCTGCAATTTCGTACTGAGTTAACCTCGTATGTCCCTGATCCAACACCATAGGTTTCATTATAATTGGTTTCACCATTTGGGATTTATGATCCTTTTCCCAAGGTGACCTGTTACAGCACTGTTCAGAAAAATGAAGTTGTACGACATGCCACGTGTCACTGGTTCATCTTCTGAGTCTGATCTTCGAACCACCGAAAGTAAAGTCTGTGCCCTTTCTGAAAAATCTTCATGAATTCAAGTTGGACCTCTATAGCCCAATATATTTCAATTCTCCCCAGGTGTCCTGTTTAGGGATGAATTCTGGAAGAGGCTGGAACCCTAACTTGGAGGGATCATATCTGCCAGAATATAGCGAATCTGACACAGCGTACATCAGGGATGTATCTTTGCCCCCTGAAATTTTCAGCTTCTGAGACTTCGGAAATATCAGGATATATCGAATGTACCAAAACTTAGCAGTTTTAGTATCTAGGGTTTTTCCTAGCTCGGGGTCAAACTAGAGTTTGACTTTCCTGGAGTTTCACCCAACAAAATTTCTTGATCTAGGTCTCTAAAATTAGGTTTTGATGAGGAGAACAATCCTATTCTGGGATCACTCAAAAATTCCTCTTCTGTACAAAGCCCTAATTTCTGTATCGAAAACTGAAAATGCTCAGAATCAAATTCTGCTTCGACAGAAAGATGCGCCCTTCAATGGAGAGTCATCCTAGCATACTTTTACTAATGGATTATGGAGAGAGACCCAAAAAGTAAGAAGCCCTAGATTTTGTAGCTGTACAATGTCATCTTCTCAGGTTAGCTCTAATACCATGTTAGTTTTTCACCATATAAGCTAGCATTATGATCTTAGGATCTTTTCACTGAGAGAATAACAAGCACAGCAATAAAACATAAGCACATCACAAGAGACAAGAGACACAAAGAGTTTTCTTCGGGGAAACCATAAAGGAGAAAACCATGCAACTTGCTCAGACATAGAATCAGCACCAAAACAGTAAAAACCCCAAAACAGTAAGATGATCTCCACACAGCAGCAGTCTCTCTCTCTCACACTGAGAGAGATTCTCCTCTCTCACTCATGCGCCCCAAAGAGTGAGTGTGAGTGTTGCAAGTGATAAATAGAGAGGCTCTCACTCTCTATTTATATTCTTCCATTCACTTGAAGTGCACTCCAACATGTCGGCCTCACTTAACAATTACTTACTAGAGTCGACATCTCTAGGAGTGTCTAATAACCCTAGTGCCCCACCACTTGTGGGGACTTTGCCTCCTCCAACCAATAGGAGGGTAACACAATGGTGGGGACTATTGCCCTGACTTACAATGACTCACCTAGGGCCGACTTCACTAGGATAGTCTAATAACCCAAGGGCCCCACAACTATGGGGACTTTAACCCTTGACCAATAAGAGGGTTACCCACAATGACTTGACATGAATTTCTCATTATAGAAACTTCTCGGAATAAACATCAGGGTATGACATGACTCAAATACATTACAATACATCCCGGAATAAACATCGGGTTACAATACATAAGAAATATGGATGAATACATTCCGAAGTTACAATTACATCAACAGTAAGTGCTAATCCATTCTGGCATGATGTGTTTACACATGGTGAGATGTGAGTAATGGGCCTTTCTGACAAGATAAGGTCAGATGTGAGTGTTGGGTGTGCCTTTCTAACAATATGAGGTCATATGTAAGAGATGGGCGGGACATTCTGACTTAGGGTCAGATATAAGTGCTGAAGACCTAAGGGCCATTCTGTTGATTCCTCAGAATGAATCAAGAGGTTACAAAACTTTCAATCTACAGTACTTACATTATTTGTGTGGAAATAATGAAACAACAAATGCAAGCCATAGTGTGGAAACATGAAGAGAATTGGGCAAAGTAAAAGGACACAATGGATTCCTTTTCACTTAGTAAACTTATCGACCACAACCTCATATATTAATAATATATAGCAGTGGCATATGGCATTAGTTTAAGAAGAGAGAGAGAATGGCAAACACTAGACAATGCAAATTTATTTAAAAAAACCTATTTTACAACATGAATATAAAAGAAACAATCACCCCAAATATATCTGTATCATATTAAAACATTTACACTAATCAAAATTTAATACCATGAAAATAAGAAAGTAAAATATTTTTTTATTATATTTCATTAAAGAAGATTGATCTGCAGTTATAATAATACTTGAACTTATAGTTTATCTAAACAACCTTTTTATAGTGGGTGTAATGGTTAAGAACATCTGCTTACTCATAGAAGGTTATAGGTTCAAATTTGGAGCGGTTAGGGTATGTACACCGTTGTAGACTTTAGCAGTTAAATCCTTGCATAGAGGGGGGTCCCTTGGCACACAAATAAGGGGCTCTCATACACCAAATTTTGTGTATCTCTTGGTTGTGACCCTAAAAATAAATTATTATTATTATTTATAATAGAATATTGAAGTGGTTAAAGGTCTTCGACATCCTGGAGTTAATCCTACCATTCTAGTATGCCTACTACCAACCAAGGAAAACAAATGGAAATTATAATTACTGTTTATGTCAAGGCGACTATTTTTTCAAGCCTTCTCCTTATTTTTACAGTTTTCTTTGTTACCTTTGTGGTTTTGGTTTCTTACTCTTTCTACTTATCTACAATATGTCTTTGTGTAGTCCTTCTTGGGGGTTTGTTTTGTGGTTTTCATGAGTCATGAGCTCTTACATTTGGAGAGGTGGTCCTTTCATATTTTTCATATCTTCTGCAGATTTGCTTTTATGGTGGCCTTTTGATGAGTTGATGGTTAATTTTATTATTTACACATGGCACTTGATGATCTTGGTACAAAAAGGGACATTTCAATATCGCATTTTATATTGTAAGGGGATCATCCTGATACATGTCAAAAATCCCATTTTTTAGACACCTCACCTCATAGTAGGGCTTCACTTCCCCTTTCGCATTTCGACAGTATTGAGGTAAATGATGTCAAGTTTGATCCAGACATGAAATATTTAAGTGAGGGTAGAGTAGGGTTATATGGAGGAAATTCCCCAATGGAATATGGTATGTTCGAGCATAAAGGGTCAAATTATATAGGGGGGGAATCCAGAGCCTATCGCAAAGCGAAAGCTTACAAATTTAAAGTTGGAAACGAATGTTATGTACTAGGGAAAGATGTGAATATGGACCAGGTTGCGGATTTTTCCTATCATGCATAGGTTGGTCATTTAAATATGCAATATTGACTATCTAGAGCTGATTGAGTGGGTTTCAATCAACTAGAATTTGGATTTTGGGTACTCTCCCAGGATCAGTATATTGTCGAACATGTGTTTTTTTTTGTTTTTTCTTAAAGAGAAAGATGTTCTGAAGGTGCTAAACAAAATATGGTTTATTAAGGAAAGGTCCCTCATTTTAAAACTTTGGAAAACTACATTTGATCCTGTAAAAGAAAAAATGATGAAAATGCACTTATGGATCTTACTCCCAAGGTGCCCGATCGAGTTGTGGTTGAAGAATATTTTTGAGGGGTTGGAAAAAAAATTGGGAGTTTATTAAATTGGAGAAGAAAATGTTTTATGGGATTGACAAGTGGATGGCCTCTATCATGGTGGAGTCTAATATTTAGAAAGGATTTCTAGCTAAATTTGAAATTATGTGAGATGCAAAGGTTTTTAAACAGTGGTTAGACTACCTCAATTTTCCTTTTTGCTACCATTATTGCATAAGAAATAGGAACCTTAATTCCAAATACTCCTATTTTCTTTTTGGTGAGGATGAATGGGACACTAATGAGGATTTTGGTCGTGAAGATGAGGTTTTGGTCCTATTTGTACTGATAATTGTCTTTCTCCTTAGCAGTGGATGTCTCATGCAATAGCTATAACAAAATCGGACGCTATTAAAGTTATGTTCCTGAATTAATATCCTACTGATTATGATGGAGACTCTAGGGTGGAATTAAATTTTTTAACCTTTTCTGAAAAGAACGTGAGAAAATATCTTTGAATGGTGAGTTAGGTTTTGATAATTGTCTCATTGTTTTAGGTAACCCTTCTATGATGATTGATTTTGTTTCAAATAAAGGTTTGACTATGGATTGTGGTGGTTTAGAAGTTCACTCTTCTAATTATGAATTACCAAAACCCATATCGATGACAATAATCCCCAATGTGGATGGTATTGTATCTAAACCTTTAACCACTATATTATCCCAAAATATGTCTGTAATAGAGGGTGTTGATGTGTCCGGTTCACTATCATAGAGTACTAATGTGAATTTGTCTTCTATTGAAAATGGAAACGGTGAATTCTTGAAGCTTGACATTTCTTTGAATGAAAGGTCTTTGATTATATTCCCTAAAAACCCTACTTCAATCAATGTCAATTATAGTCTCAATGCTCTACATTATGGCACAAGTTTGTCATCTTCTCCTTCATATAGAGATGTTCTAATGAATACCCTGCTTCAAGTCTTTTCATCTAAACTAGAAAATAACCCTGGTGTTTCCCCTTTGGATTCTATAAGGCACCAAAATGTAACGATCATGAAGAAGACAAATAAAGGGTGACAAGCAAAAAATAATTTGGAATATCCTAAAATTGAATACATCCCCCTTTCTAAAACGTTATTGCAGACTTCAAACTTAAAATCGTATTATGGTTTGTCCAACAATTCTCGCGCCCTTAGAGTTGCCTTGCCCAAGTTCAAGGGTGCTTAATGTTAATTATGTACTTCAATGTTAGGGGGGTCGAGGGAAGGGCTAAAATTTATCGCATTGGCTAATTTTTTACCTTTTTCTGAAGAAGAAAAAAAATAAATAAATAAATAAATAATAATAATATTTTTTGCAATTTCCATTTTTTTCTAAATTGATTCACCAAATTTCCATGAGATAACTTTTTTACACTAAAATCACCAAAATTGGCCAGAAACTATATAAAACCATGATTGGAAATTCAAGAATTAAAAAGATTCACCAAGTTTTTTACACTTTAATATATCCTTAAAAATTTCCCAGATCAGGGAGGATGTTAGCATTAGGGCCCTCAGATGACTCCTTAAAACTACTATCCTTGATGTGATCTTAACTCAAGAAATTATGTGTAGTGGTGATCAAGTTGTAGAGGTTTTCTCTAAACTTCTTCATGGATGGGAAATGACTACTTTGGATTATAATGGCCTTTTTGGTGGTTTCTTGGACACATGGAATCCAGTGGTTACTTATTTAAATCCTTTTGGTACTGGTTTCGGAATCCTCTTGGAGGGAAGATATAGAGGTTTTGACCACAATTTCTCTATTGTCAATTATTATGGTCCCTATAAGGAGAGGTAAATATTTTGGAACTCTATGGGCTCTAGTGGTACACTGAGGGATTATAATATTATTCTAGATTGGGACTTGAATTTACCTTATCTACATCTACGATATAGGGGGGATTCTCTTGAGTAGATCCTCACTTGGATTATTTCTTCAACTTATTCAGAATTCTGATTTGGTGGATGGTATCCCTATTAAAATTGTCCCTACTTAGAGAAATGGGAGATGTGGCTCTAGTGGCATTAACAAGATATTAGATAGAATTTCAATGGTTTATCCCCTCTCAATTTCCTTGAATACATTTATATCTTGGGTAATCAACTCTAATATCTCTAATCATTCCCTATTCTATTTACAACTAGATGTTGTGAAGAAAATCAATAACTACCCCTTTAAATTCAATCATACGTGGTTAGATGATGAATATTTGTGCTCTATGGTTAAAACATATTGGAACTCCTTATCAATTCCAAAAGATTCACCTGCCATGGATAGGTTGGTTCGAAAACTTAAAAATTTTAAAAGAAGATTGCCCTTTGGGGAAAATAAAAGAAGCTCAAATCAAATAAATATTTAGTGCATATTGAGGGGATGATAAATCATGTTTTTTATTCTAGTAATTGTGGTATTTTTACTGAGGAAGACAAGAAGGTATTATCTAATATTGAGATTTATAAATCCTTATTACTTAAGCAGGAAGAGATGACTTGGAGGTTGAAAAATTAGGCTATATGGATATCTCGGGGGGGTAATAATACTAAATTTTTTCATAGATATGCTAACTATAGAAGGAATCTAAACTCTATTTGGGATATGGAGTATGGGAACAGGTTGCTCATTCTCGAAAGGATTTAAAATAGGTTGCTCATTGACATTTTTATAATCATTTTAGGGACCATGGTCATAATGGAATTACCTCTGATTTCAAGGTGATTAGTAGTTATCTTTCCTTTTTTTCTGCTGATGAGGGACTTAAAATTGGGGATCCTATTAAATTGAATGAAATTGAGGGATTTTTAAAACAATTTGTTGAAGATAATGATCCAACCATCAGTTGGGATGTTTTCGAACTTCAACAAAGTCTAGCACTTCAACTACTTCGACAAGTTCAGCATCAACTTCAACAAGTCCAAACCTCAACACAACCGACCTCGACAAATATTGACAGATTCTACACTTGACATATAACATCTTGACATGCCTTGTCAACACCTGTCGAACATCAAGAGATTGACTCTTTGTTTTCTCTGATGGTTGAACTTCCGAACCATTATAACTTCTTGTAATTGAACTTAACGGGTAGTCACCCAAGCGTCTCAGCATTCTATAAAAACATGTACATTATTGTAACAATGAACCAAACTTCATATAGAAAAAGTAATAATAGAAATTGGTTCAAATTCTTGCATATTGTTTGTGTGCATACTTTCTGTCAATAATTGTATTTCTCATGCGATTTTCTTTGAACTTTGGGGAATCCTCGACACAACCTCATTTAGATAAGATCATCCCCTTCAAAGTGCAAATAAATTTGGACATACCAAATCTTGAAGAAAATATTGACATGGTTTCTGTCGACAATTGGAATCTTACTACTCTGTAAATAAACTCTCTGAAGTGGAAAATATCACCATTGCATCCTTAAATATGTCAACCTCCATACACTGCTGGTGGGAAAATTTATCAACAAAGATGGAAAAAGAAGGCAACCCCATAAACCCATGGGTAAAATTTGTCAAGTATGTCCAAAAGGAGTTTTACCTGCCTAAGTATATTGAACAACAGTATAAGAAGTGGCCGCAGCTAAGGCAGTCGAAAGACTAGTCTATGCAGAGTTATACTGATGAGTTTTATCGAACCATGGCTATACTTGGCATCTAAGAAGAAGAAAAATTGCTTGTCCTAAAGTACATCAGCATTTTATCCCCATATATTCAGAAAGAGATGGTGTTTCTGACTATTAGCATGCTTGTAGATGCATTTCATTACACCAGCAAGCTTGAATCCAAACAAAAAGGAAAAGAATGCTTCGCGAACAAGCCAACAGGTCGAACATCCGACAAGTCGAAGAACCCTTCTTAGCCGACTCCACCAAATCCTGATAATGAAAAAAATAACTTTCATAAATTCAGGAGGGATCGTAACAAACAAACTTCTACCAAGAAATGGTGTGATGATCACAATTCAGCATGGCATGATACGTCAAAATGACAAGCTCGGAAGACATTTTTGGCAAAATTGTGGACATCCAACTTGTCTGACAAAACCGTGGTAGAATCTGATCCAAATGCAGCAACCCTCTTGTCTTCTACCTCGACCACTCTAACAACCTCAACTTTCGTCGAAGAGGAGGAACGAGAGAGTTCGTTCCATACATGGATATGGGTTCAGAAAAATGCATTACATATGATTGTGGATAATGGTAGCCAGAAGAACTTTGTTTCTAAATATCTTGTGAAGAAATTAGGTCTTGACACCACTCCACATCCACAGCCTTACAATATCGGTTGAATGAAGGATACACAGGAATTAAGAATCACAAGCCAATGCAAACTCACCTACTTCATTAAGCCTTTTGAAGATGAATTACTATGTGATGTGGCACCTCTTTCCATAGCCGACACCCTATTTTGGAAACCCTACTTATGGGATCGACACTATACATATCAGTCACGGCCTCAGAAGGTGATTGTCAAAATTCGGAATCAATGGTACGACATACTAGAGCGACAACCCACATCAACAGTTTCTATGATATCTGCCGAACAAACAAACAATATTATCAATCATGCTCAAAATTTCACCTTAATTATGATAAATACTCAATATTCTAGAAAGGATAAAACAACGATTCGACTCACCAACCAACGCGTCTCTTGACAATAGTAACAGATCGACAACATTCTTGATGAATACCCGAACGTATTTCAAGAGTCGAATGGAGTCCCTATGCATTTCCAGGTAAAACACTCCATTGGACTTCTTCCTGGTTCTTCATTAACTAATGCATTTGTTTACAGAAGATCAATTCTCTAGAACAAAGAGATTCACAGGAAAATCCAGGATTTGATCAATAAGGGTCATATCTTCCCTAGCTCTTCTCCTTGTGGAAGTCCAATCATCCTAGTTCCAAAGAAAGATGGGACTTGGTGCATTTTGACTATCAGGTTCTGAACAAAAGTTTAGTAAAGAACATATACCCTCTTCCATAGATAGATGAACTCATCAACATTCTGAAAGGTGCTAAGTTATTTACGAAACTCGACCTCAAGTCGAGATATCATCAAATTTCGATTGAGTCCACTTATGGAAAACAGCTTTCAAGATGAAGGAAGGATTATTTGAATGGTTAGTCATGCATTTTGGCTTAACCAATGCAACTGCAACCTTCATGAGATATATCGATGACCTTCTACAACCTTTCATTGGAAAGTGTGTCAATTTCTATCTCAATGATATCTTGATTTTCAGTCGATCATGGGAAGAACATGTCAAACAGCTTCAACAAGTCTTCAACACTCTCCAGCAACATCGACTATATCTGAACATGGACAAATGTGCATATTTGATGACCAACATCAAATATTTGGGGTATGTAATTGACTCTATAGGAATTCATGTCGACCCATAAAAAGTACATATCCTCAAAGATTGAACCATTCCTCAAAAATTTATGAACCAAGAATTTTTTTTGGTCTGGAAAATGTCTATTGACGGTTCATACTTGGATTCAGTCACATCGCATGGCCTTGGAATTAGTTGAATAAAGGAAATGGGGAAACTGTCTTCAAATGGACACTCACACAATAACAAGCTTTTGAACAACTCAAAAACAAGCTTTGTACTGCACCATTATTTGTGTTACATGATTTGCAACATCCTTTTGATATTGAGATGGACTCATCAAACTATGCGCTCGGTGCAGTGATCACTCGGTCAGGTCACCCAGTCACGTTTCATTCCAAAACTTTCAATGACACTATTAGAAGATATTCGACGTATGAAAAATAGTTGTATTCCATTGTGAAAGCTCTTAAACAATGGAGACACTACATTCTTGGCAAGGAGATGGAGATCCTAACTGACCATAAACCTTTGCAGTTCGCTCCACCCTAGCCGAAACTACAAACAACTTGACAAATTAAGTGGATTAATTACCTACAACAATTTCATTTGGTAATTAAGTATTGGAAAGGAAAATCCAATGCCACAACCGATTGTCTCAGCCGACCACCCGTTACTCTACTGTCTACAGTCATGAGTATGCATGGTTACAACACCACTACTTGGCCAGAATTGTATTTGGTAGATTGTGACTTCTTAGCAATTTATCGACAGCTTTAGACCAACACATTGTCTACTATCGACTACTTTCTGAAGGACACCTTGCTATACAATCTTGGACAACTTTTTGTACTGACTTGTGAGCACCGAAAGAATCTCATTTGGGATGCGTACTACAACAAGGCTATAGGACATTTTGGACTCGTAAAAATACTTGCTATCCTCCAAAATTATTTTTACTGGCCTTCACTTAAATATGATGTCAACAAGTACATTCGATCGTGTGTAGTTTGTACCATTTCTAAACCACCAAATCGATGATAAGGAGTGTATACACCCCTTCCACTCCCTAGTTGACCATGGGAATCTATTTATATGGACTACTTGATGGGTTATCCTACTACCAAACATCAGCATGATGTGATTTTAGTTGTAGTCGACATATTTTTCAAGATGGCTATCCTCATACCATGTAAGAAGACTACGACAGCACTGCATATTGCTTAGCTCTTCTTTGAACATGTGTGGAAACATTATGGCCTCCCAACGACCATTATTTCTGACATAGATGCTTTATTTGCTAGCACCTTTTGGAATACTCTCTAGAAACAACTTGGCACAAGACTTTCTTTGTCAATGACCTTCCATCCGCAGACAGACAGACAGACGAAAGTTGTAAATCACTTGGTAGTACAATTTCTCTACATGTACAACCACAAGCATCATTGAACATGGGATGGAAACCTTCCATACATACAACACAACTACAATCGTGCTCAACACAACTCTATGAGAAATATTCCATTTGAGATATGTTATGGATTTCAACCCTCAACGCCTATTAACTTGATCAGTTCCTCAACACAGTTGAATGACACCGACTTCGAAGGATGAGAAGTGGAGAAAGCATTGAAGTTCAGAGATAAAATCTATAGCATCCAGAAGCAAGTACATGAAATGTTTCAATGAGCTAATGCAAAAGATAAGGCCCAACGCGACAAGCATCGTATTCCTCACTCATTAGAAATTGGGGATCAGGTCTGGTTACATCTAAATAAGTAGCGCTTCACTGGCCCACACAGAAAGTTGAAACCTTTGTGATATGGTCCATACAGTATCCTTAAGAAGATTGGAAAAATTATTTTCAACTCGACATTCCTACATACCTTGGCCTACATCCAATTTTCAATGTAGATCTACTTCGACCATACCGTGCACCATTGTTGGAACAAAACAACTTGTAGACAACAGAACCTAAAGACATCCATCCATATGTTTAGGAACCTCTTCTTTGCGACACCATTATGGGACGACACATACTCCATACAAGGACGAACTCCATTCCCTTGTTTCAAGTGGCTAAAGTTGGACAGCTTCCCATGCAGGGAAAATGGTACTCTTCTATTGAAGTAGCCAACAAGTTTCCTCACCTGAACGACTACACAATGGAGACCATTGTTTCTTAAGGAAAGAGGAATGATCCAACCAAAAATTGGCATGTTTTCAAACTTCAACAAAGTCTAGCACTTTGACTACTTTGACTACTCGACTGCTTCAACAAGTTCAACATCGGCATCGTAAGTCTAAACCTCGACACAACCGACCTCGACAAATTCTACACTCGACATACATCATATTGGCATGCCTTTTCGGCACCTGTCGAACATAGACAGACTGGCTCTCTATCGTCTGCGACGATTGAAATTTCGAACCATTATAAACTCTTGTAACTGAACACAACGAGTATTCACCCAAGTGTCTCATCATTTTGTAACGTCCCCGACCCTCCGACCGGTGAAGAGGACGCTACCATACACCAAACATCTGGGAAACTAGCCCCATGAACATGTACATACATATAAAAACCCAAATGCTTAAACATACTACATACTAAGATGTATAATCATACATATACTCAGTGGAAGCAAAACATACAAATCAGCATTCAACATGTCCATCATCATAACTCATTACAGTAAATATGATTGCAAAACAAATTTAGTCAAGAATACTTATCTTATAAGAATTGTCCCGCAACGTTCCACCCAACCATAGGCCAACATGCTCCTTAATCTCTTAGCAATGCTACCACCCCAAGCCGGGCATGATTCCCCAAGGAATAAGGAACTAGCAGGATTACACATAGCCAAGGATAACAAAATAGCCAAGCCAACACAGTTGGGTTTCTCAGGCAACAAAGGATCAGCCAAGCCAACAAAGTTGGGTTTATCAGGCCACCCGGGAGCTGGGAAATGCTAAATGCTAAGCTAGTGAGCTCATTGAAGAGCTAAGGACACCTACACTAGAACTAGACTGAATTCTAGGACACCCACACACACCCAACACAAGGAAATCAGTCCCTCAGGCCCTGACCTCCCTTCCAATGCTATTTAGGGGTTGTGGAGAAGAAAGCCAGCCCTCTAGCTCTATCTGTGTGGTTCCCAAACCCACCATATTTTTCAAGCAAACCAAGCCCTCATCCCCCACTCACAACACAGTCCGAATACCAACCACTGCATGCATGCATTCAACCAGCAATTATAGCTTGGACAGGGGAAACAACTCCTGGGTCGTTCTTGTCCCTATCGTGGCCAAAACGACTCCATAACAACCTATAGTATCCCAACACGTAGAAACAACATAGCCAACAAAATAAGTGGAAACAACAGCCCATTCTCAACAATGAAACCACAGGAAAACTTACACAGACCGCAATGAGGAAGAAGACAAACTCCCAATCTGTACGTAAGGGAAATTTACACACATACCCCAAAATCTAGATGGAAAACACACCATATACCCCACAATAGAAAACATGAATGACAGTCAAAGACGGCTCTCCTCCTTGCTGCGTGGGCAAAACAATGGGAGTCCCAATCGGTGCGTGAGGAGAATGATCCCCCTCCTCTTGTGTGAGGATGAGCGAGCCACCATGCTAAATGGTGTGTGGGTAAACAGAACGTCCCTACGCGTAAGGATGAGCGAGGAACAATCGCTAGTGGGAGAGTTCCCTTGCAGTCGTGATGAGAATGGAATAATAGGCGTAGTGGTTCCTGTCAGCGTGAGGATCGATTTGTTGGTGGAGTGGGCGCATGGGTAAGGACTGACAGTCCTACCACACTCCACCCCCAAGCAATAACTGCTCCAACTAATTAGCAGAACATTTAAGGTGGTAATTGGATAAGACAAGGGAAGGTGAGCAAAACAAAAAGGGTGGTTGACAAGTAAAGGGGTTTAGCAGTTGACACATGGCTTTTCCCCATAGACTCAAGGTTTGATAATTCCCCCTTCCCAATCCTTAGGAAAATCATGCCCTTTTCATTATGGTTGTAGTGAGCATAGTTGGTTGGGTCCATTTAATTAAAATGCATTTTTACATGATGGCAAAACTTAATATGTGTTGTATATCACGATATACCATCAGCAATGATTCTGTTCTCCAAAACATAACACAACCAAATCGATGGTGGGGATTTTGCCTTTAGCCCCACACCACAATTCATTACAATATATACATCATGTACCTTTAATGCAAATGGGGTCAAAATCAAGGTGTTACATTCCCCTCCCCCTTCAATAGCACTGTCCTCGGTGCTTTACAAAACTGGACAAAATGCTACACTGGTATCGCCACAGTGTTCCGCAGAATTGAACAAAAATGGATGTGTCAATCGCATGGCATCCTCCAGCTCCCACGTAGCCTCTTCAGGTCCGTAGTGCTCCCATTGCACCTTTACCTGACCTATGGCCCGGTTTCGGAGCATTGTGACCTTCCTATTGAGGATGCGCATTGGCTCGGTTCGGAACTCTCCCTTGGGTTCCACCTGAATCACATCCCAATTTATCACATGGTTAGGATAATGTACATATCTCTTAAGCAAAGAAACATGAAAAAAATTATGAGCTCTAGTGCTAGTAGGAAATGCAAGTCTATATGCAACTAGCCCTATTCTTTCAAGCACTTCAAATGGCCCACAATATCTTGGTGACAGCTTGGCACAACTTCCAAGCTTCAAGGAACTCTTCTTTCCCTCACTCTGAGGTAAACATGATCCCTGAAACTGAACTCCCTCTTCACCCTATGCTTATCTGCATAGCTTTTCTTCCTGTCCTGTGCTACTTTCAGATTCTGCCTGATCTTTACAACCTCTTCCTCCATTTCCTTGAGCAATTATGGTCCAAGCATAGCTCTGTTCACTGGATTATCCAAAGTCACTGGTGTCCTGCACCTTCTTCCATACAAAGCTTCATACAGACTCATCCCTAAGGATGCCTACTGTCCATTGTTATAAGCAAACTCTACCAAGTGTAAGTAATCTTCCCACTTTATTGGTTTTTCCATCACGTACATGCGAAGCATATCTTCAAGCACCTGATTAACTCTCTCTATCTGCCCATCTGTCTGAGGATGGTAAGTAGTGCTGAAGTTTAGCTTTGTACCCAAATCTGCAAACAACCCCTTCCAAAAATTGGAAGTGAACTTGACATCTCTATCAGAGACTATTGCCTTAGGCAATCCATGCAATTTGAAAATCTCCTTCATGAATATCTTTGCAATCTCATCAGTCTTATGCATAGACTTAACCAGTATAAAATGTGTTGCCTTAGTCAACTTGTCCACCACAACCATGATGGAATCATGTTGTCTCCAAGTCATCGGCAATCCCGTAATAAAATACATGGAAATAACCTCCCATTTCCATTCTGGAACTGGCAAAGGCTGCAACAAACCTCCTGAGTGTTGATGCTCAACCTTTACCTGCTAACATTTCATACACCTTAAAATGTATTCAACCATGTCCTTTTTCATTCCTGGCCAAAAGTACTATTTTCTGGCGGTAGCGATCGTCTTCTGGTATCCTGGGTGACCAAAATATGGAGTTTGATGGATTTCATCCATAACAACTCTCCTCAAATCTGCTACATTCGGAATATAATTTTTTCCCTTATATGTAAGAAGTCCATCTTCTTCCAATTTATATCCCTCATACCTCTTCTCAATACTTTGTTGCTACAATTTGTCTTTTACTAGCTCATACAATTCATCTCCAGCAATACGATTAACAATCTGCTGCCTCAAATCTGATTGGAAAATACTAAGAGATGCCACATGCATTTCTTGCATCTTCCTGCTGAGTGCATTAGCTACCTTATTCTCTTTCCCCCTTATGTGCTTGATTTCAAAATCAAACTCACATAAAAACTCCAGCCATCTCGCTTTCCTAGTATTCAAAGTAGGCTGGTCAAATAGATACTTCAGACCACAATGGTCTGTCCTAAGCTCAAATCTTCTGCCCATCAAGTAATGCCTCCACATCTTGAGAGCATGTACTATGGCTGCAAGCTCTAGATCATGAGTGGCATTGTTCTTCTCATGCTCCTTCAGCCTTCTTGACTCGTAACATATCATGTGGTTGTCTTGCATAAGGACTCCTCCAAGCCCTTGTCTGCATGCATCGATACACACCACAAAATATTTCTCTAGATCTACAACTTTCAATACTGGTGCACTGGTGAGAAGATTCTTCGACTGCTTGAAGCTTTCTTCACACCTTGATGTCCATTCAAACTTTATCCCCTTCTTTTGCAAAGAAGTGATGGCATGTGCAACTCTGGAGAATCCTTCTATGAATCTCATGTAGTATCCTACAAGTCCCATAAAAGATCTTACATCTGGCACATTTCTTGGAGTAGGCCGATTCATAATGGCTTCAATCTTTTCAGGGTCCACAGATATACCCTCTTCTGAGATAATGTGACCCAAATACTGAATTCTATCTCTATAGAAGTCACATTTGCTTAGCTTTGCATACAGCTGATGCTCCCTGAGCAATTGCAATGTCAACCTCAAATGTTCTTCATGCTCCTCTTTATTCTTAGAATAAATAAGAATGTCATCAAGGAAAACAAGAACAAACTTGTCCAAATACCTGTTGAAGACACTGTTCATAAGGCACATAAATGTCGCTGGTGCATTTGTGAGACCAAATGGTACCACTACAAACTCATAATGTCCATACCTTGTTCTGAAGGTTGTCTTATGAATATATTCATCCTTGATTCTCACCTGATGATAACCAGACCTCAAGTCAATCTTGGAAAATACCTTTTATCCTCTCATTTGATCAAAGAGGTCATCAATCCTAGGCAAAGGATACTTATTGTTCACAGTAACCTTGTTCAACTGTCTGTAATCAATACACAACTTGAGTGTACCATCTTTCTTCTTTACAAACAGGACTGGTGCTCCCCAAGGAGAAACACTCGGTTGGATATACTTCTTTTCCAACAACTCTTGTAGTTGCATCTTCAACTCGAGCATCTCTAGCGTACTCATCCTATAGGGTGTCTTGGATATTGGTGCTGCTCCTGGCACAAGTTCAATTGTGAAATCAATGTCCCTCTTTGGAGGAAGCCCTGGAATCTCATCAGGAAACACATCCTTGAATTCCTGTAACACCTGATGGTCCTCCAACCTAGGAGTTTCATCTCTTGTTGCCTCCAAAATATGAGCTGTATACAACTGGCAACCCTTCCTACAGAACTTCTTTAACTACATTGTTGAAACCTGCCTTACTGAAATCACCTTTGGAATACCTTTCACAACTATTGGGTTTCCTTCTTCATTCATGCATTCGAAAGTCTTATTGTAATAGTCAAGCTTCACTCTGTGAGCTTCCAACCAATCCATTCCAATGAGAACATCATAGGAATCAAGTGGCAGGACATTCATATCTACACAAGTGATCAATCCATTCATAACCAATGGACATTTCTCTACCACTTCACTGACCTTTTGCTTGGTTCCACTGGCTAGATGGACTAACCAAGATTTCCTATGATTTACTTTCTTAAAATCACAAATATCCACTACTCTAGGAGTAATGTAACTATGAGTAGAACCACAGTCAATCAAAATGGAAACAAATTGCTCAAAAATATTACCTGCAGCTTCAACTACCATTGACTGGTGATCTGCCTGGCGGTCCTCTAGTGCTGCATAAATCCTAGGGACTTCCCTTGCTACTTGAACCACTGTTTCTGATTCTTTAATGTTGTAAGTTGGTCTTGCACTCTCATTCTCAAGTGGACAAGTTCTGCGCATGTGGGGTCCTCCACATCTCCAACATTGAAGTGGTCCTCTATTCTTTTGTGGATCTTTAGGATTTTCTCCTGTCACTCCAACTGGCTTACTCGCAGCTTGGGATGGCTACTTCTGCTAATTCTTGAAGTTAGAAGGTTTGAAACCTTTCTTTCTTTGGTTAAACTTCTCATTCTTCTTGTCCTTCCATGCCTTATGGTAATCAGGTTTACTTTTGCTTTGCTCATAGCAATACTTAGCCTTCCTTATTACTTCTTCAAGAGTTCTAGGTTCATAAAACTCAATCCTATCTTTGTAAGACTGGGGCAATCCACTCAGAAAGTGCTGGACCTTCAATTTTTCATCTTTGATGTACCTGACATACCTCAACAGTTCCAAGAACTTATTTGAATACTCTTCCATGGTTTTTTGTCCCAATCTCAGCTCATGGAATTCTTTGATCTTATCGTCATAATACCTGTCAGAGAGGTATTTCTGTTTGAAATACTTCTTGAATTGTTTCCACTTCAGTCTCCTTTCACTGATTCTCTTTACTTGCTTGAAGTGTTACCTCCAATTGGATGCTCTTCCATTCAGATTGAATATGGAAACTCCTACCTTCATGTTTCCTGAATAGTCCTGCACTTGAAAGTACCTCTTTATCCCAAGAATCCAAGCTTCAGCCTCCTGTCCAGTCTTTACTTCACCATCAAATGTAGGAGGTTTATCCTTCTTAAATTCATCCCGAGATCAATCCCTATGGTGTCCCTTTCTTTTCCTTTTATGAGAGGATGAGCTTGTATCCCCACTGGATTCTTCAGAGTCAAATGATCCACTAGAAGTCCTTCTTCTTCTCCAAGTACTGCTCTTACTGCCTTCTGGTCTTGATGTACCCCGTCCAGAGTCTATCTTCCTTTTCAAGTCTGCAACATAGCAGCATTCAACTGGTGGCTGCAACATCTGACGATGTCTCTTGGAATATCCTTCCATTAGACTCTATGTCATCATTTCCATTATGAACATTTTCTCCCATGGCATCTCTCGCACGCTCATAAGAATCTCAAGCATCATATCCGTCATGGGTTCTCATGACTAAACCACCACTTACTTACCAAACGGCACTATCTAGAATGTTGCCCTTGAAGGTGTTTATGATTTTGCAAATGTGTTAGTAACACAACTATTAGATGCATAACATTACTCTAAATCAGAACTACGTACCTTCTCCTAGAAAAATCATAAGATAACAATTTTCTTAAACACAAAATCTTCTTCCTTTTCAGCCCTGTAATCCACTGACAATCTGTTGAAAACCCACTGAAAAATTGGTGAAAAACTGCTTAAAAATCACTGAGAAATACCCGCATGAAAAACCAAAATTTTCCTTGTACAAAATTGGGTCTCATCCCAACTAAAATTCCGACGTTTCGGTGGTCATAACAACTAGCTCCTTCCGATGTGCATCGACGGTCTGATCGTCTATCTATCTCCGACACATCGGGTCCGTAGTTATCTAGACTTTTGAACTTTATCGACAATTGAATCCACTCTTCATCGGACAACTAGTTCCATAGGCAGCTGCAATGGCGGCCAACGAAATCTCTGTGGTTTTCGCGAGCCATAATCCTATCGATGGTCGGAACCCTTAGTCACTACGGCATCAAAAGGGAAACTGTCTCCATAACGCTGCATTGACGGTCGGATGCTCTATTCATCGGGTGAATAGTCCCTTAGGTAGCCGAAATGGTGGGTAGCAATCCCACTGTGGGTTCCACGGACTATAACTCATCAGCTGTCGAAATATCTATCCACTATCAGCAGTTGAAGCCTCTATCCACCGGAAGGATAATCCACTAGACAGCCACAGTGGCGGATGCACGAACAACTAATTTCTTTTGATGTCATTCATCGGCAGTCTAAACAGCTAAAAAGGGCCGACGTTTTGGCGGTTCCATCCACTAACTTCCACCGATCGCCGATGGGCTCAACACTTAGAAAAATTTCAAAAACTTTCTTCCTTCTCGTCCACGTCTGTTCCTTCTTCCTCCAACTTTCTCCAACGGCGGTGACGTTTCGGCGATTCCTTCATCTATTTTTCATCGATCCGTTCAACTAATCTCTGTCGACGTTTCAGCGATCCTTAGCCATACGAAGCCATAGTTTTGGTGCCTCCAACATCTAATCATCGAGGATCCCATCAGCTAAACTTCACCGATCGCCGATGGTCTCATGACTAAGAAGAATTTTCTCAAAAAAAAATTTCTCTTCATCTTCTCCCCACCGTCGTTGTTGACGGTTCAACCAACTAATTCCCAATCTTTTCCGTCGATGTTTCGGTGTCCATGTCCACTTACCTTTCCTTTCTTCTATGCCGATGTTTCAACAATCCCGTCATCTATCCTTCACCGATCGCTGACGGTCTGCATCAGGTGGTCTTCCGACTAGCTCTCCGCTACATCGGAAGAGCTTCCTACTTAGTCTTTCAATGAGCTGATGGCCTAAAACTTAGAAAAAAAATTGAAGTTTTTATGTCATAAATTTCTGATCTCTGCTGGGCATAAGGAAACCTGCGTCTGCTAGTTTATCTTTCATGGCCCATGCAGGCCCATGCTGCAACATGCACTTTGATACCACACTGTAACATCCCCAACCCTCCGACCAGCGAAGAGGACGCTACCATACACCAAACATCCGAGCAACTAGCCCCATGAACATGTACATACATATAAAAACCCAAATGCTTAAACATACTACATATTAAGATGCATAATCATACATATACTCAGCGGAAGCAAAACATACAAATTAGCATTCAACATGTCCATCATCATAACGCATTACAGTAAATGTGATTGCAAAACAGATTTAGTCAAGAATACTTATCTTATAAGAACTATCCCGCAACTAGCTACATTGCTGCAACATTCCACCCAACCATAGGCCAGCGTGCTCCTTAATCTCTCAGCAACGCTGCCACCCCAGAGCCAGGCATGATTCCCCAAAGAATAAGGAACTAGCAGGCTTACACATAGCCAAGGATAACAAAACAACCAAGCCAACACAGTTGGGTTTCTCAGGCAAACAACGGATCAGCCAAGCCAACACAGTTGGGTTTATCAGGCCACCCAGGAGCTAGGAAAGGCTAAATGCTAAGATGGTGATCTCATTGAATATCTAAGGACACCTACACCAGAACTAGCCTGACTTCTAGGACACCCACACACACCCAACACAAGGAAATCAGTCCCTTCTCTGCTACACAGTCACTCAAGACCTGACCTCCCTTCCAGTGCTATTCAAGGGTTGTGGTGAAGAAAGCCAGCCCTCTAGCTCTGTCTATGTGGTTCCCAAACCCACCAGGTTTGTCAAGCAAACCAATCCCTCATCCCCCACTCCCAACATAGTCTGAATGCCAACCACTGCATGCATGCAGTCAACTAGCAATTACAGCTTGGATAGGGGAAACAACTCCTGGGTTGTTCTTGGCCCTATAGTGGCCAAAACGACTCCATAACAACCTACAGCAGCCCAACACATAGAAACAACACAACCAACAAAATAAGTGGAAACAACAGCCCGTTCTCAACAATGAAACCACGGGAAAACTTACACATACCGCAATGGGGAAGAAAAAAGAATCCCAATCTGTACGTAAGGGAAATTTACACACAAACCCCAAAATCCGGATGGAAAACACACCAGATACCCCACGATAGAAAACATGAATGACAGTCAAAGAAGGCTCTCCTCCTTGCTGCGTGGGAAAAACAATGGGAGTACCAATCGGTGTGTGAGGAGAATGATCCCCCTCCTCCTATGTGAGGATGAGTGAGCCACTATGCTAAACGGTGCGTGGGTAAACAGAATTTCCCTGCGTGTAAGGATGGGCGAGGAACAATCACCAATGGGAGAGTTCCCCTGCAGTCTTGGTGAGAATGGAATAATGAGCGTAGTGGTTCCTGTCAACGTGAGGATCGATTTGTTGGTGGAGTGTGCGTGTGGGCAAGGACTGACAGTCCTGCCACACTCCACTCCCCAGCAATAAATGCTCCAACTAATCAACAGAACATTTAAGGTGGTAGTTGGATAAGACAAGGGAAGGTGAGCAAAACAAAAAGGGTGGTTGACAAGTAAAGGGGTTTAGCAGTTGACACATGGATTTTCCCCATAGACTCAAAGTTTGATAATTCCCCCTTCCCAATCCTTAGGTAAATCATGCCCTTTTCATTATGGTTGCAGTGAGCATAGTTGGTTGGGTCCATTTAATTAAAATGCATTTTTACATGATGGCAAAACTTAATATGTGTCGTATATCACGATATACCATCGATAATGATTCCGTTCGCCGAAACATAACACAACCAAATCGATGGTGTAGCTTTTGCCTTTAGCTCCACACCACGATTCATTACAATATATACATCATGTACCTTTAATGCAAATGGGGTCAAAACCGGGGGGTTACACATTCTATATAAACATGTACATTATTGTAACAATGAACCAACCTTCATAGAGAAGAAGTAATAATAGAAATTGGTTTGAATTCTTGCATATTGTTTGTGTGCATACTTTCTGTCGATATAGTGTATTTCCTACTTTCCTTGTTCTCCTTCTAAGCTTCCACCATAACAGTGCTCGACTCATTCAATCGACTGTTTTCCCCAGTGTACACATGGGCACGACCTGGATCAGATAAGAGCTCGGGGCATGATGGTTGGCTTGTGGAACTCTTTACTGCCTTCTTTGATTTGATGGGAATGGATCTACTGGAGATGGTGGAGAAATCCAGAGTTGAAATTTATGTTTATGGGGACATAAAATCCTATTTTATTACCCTTATCCTTAAATGCAACAAACCTATGAGCTTCTCATATTTTATACCAATATCTCTATGCAATCATTTATAAAATTATCACTAAGATCTTATCTAATAGATTGAGACCAAAGTTGGATGAGGATATGACTTAGGAGCAAATTGGGTTTTTATCCAATAGACAAATAATTGATGCATTGGGTGTCACTCAAGAATATTTACACTCCATTAAAGCAAAAAATATAGAATCCTTAATTTCGAAAATGGATTTTGTGAAATCTTATGATAAAGTTAATTGTGTTTTTCTGAGATTGATCCTTCTTCAGATTGGCTGCCCTCTCAATGTGGTCAATTGGATAATGGATTGTGTATCCTCATCCTATTTTGTTTTTCTTATCAGTGGTTCTCCTACCAAGTTCTTCAACAACTCTATGGGACTAAGACAAGGTTGTTCACTTTCTCCCCTTCTATTCTTACTGGTAATTCAATGTCTAAGTAGATCGATTTCAGTGGAAAAATATGAAGGAAAGTTGAATGGTATTAAAATTTCATCTACTTTGTTTATCAGTGACATATTATTTGTGGATGATGTTGTCCTGTTTGATAAAGGCACTGTTGAGGAATGGTCTACTTTTGCTAAGATCATATCCTTATTCTATGTAGCATCAGGTATGGAGGTGAGTGCTACAAAATCTATTTTCATCAGCGATGCAGTTGATGATGATATAATTGCTCAAATTCTCACCTTTCTTCCTTTCCAAGTGGAAGAAATGAATGATGGAATTAATTATTTGGGTCATTACTTAAAAATCAATAATTATAGAGTAAAATATTATATGTGTATTGTCAAAAGAGTGGAGAAGAGGATTGGGAATTAGGCTTTCAGGTATTTATCTTTGGGTAGAGGACTTACTTTAGTAAGATCTGTGTTAGTTGGCATCCATATGTATTGGTTGTTTTTAGCTCAAGTACCTCAAACCATTCTTCACATGGTCAAAAAGAAAATGTTTAAATTTATGTGGTCATGATCCATACCAGGGCACAAAATTCATCTTGTTAGATGGGATAGACTTGCTAAACCGAATTCCATGGGTGGTTGGGATATAAAGAACATTGTTGATGTAATTGTAACTTCGGAATGTATTCACTTGTATTTCTTATGTATGGTAACCTGATGTTTATTCCGGGATGTATTTGTAATGTACTTGAGTCATGTCATGCCCCGAGGTTCCTATCGGGAGTTTCTATAATGTAAACAAGTCATGTCAAGTCCAGGTGGGTAATTCTCCTATTGTCTAACGGTTAAAGTCCCCGCAGTTTCGGGGCACTAGGGTTAGTAGACTCACCCAGTGAAGTCAGCCCTAGTTGGGTTTAGTTAAGTCGGGAATTAGTATAAACAGAGAGCTAGCCTCTCTATTTAACACACACTCACTCACACTCAGTTGTAGCGCATAGCTGAGGAAATGAAAGACAATGGGGAAAGGAAGAAAGAAGTTACTGCTGTCGGGAGATCATCTTACTGTTTTTGGGTTTCACTTTTGGTGTTGATTCTATCTCTGAGGAAGTTTCAGGGTTTTCTCCATTTATGGTTTCCGCGAGGAAAAACATTGTGTTAATTGTTTGCTGTGTTTGATTTTTGTGCTTGTTGTTCTCTCAATTAAAGATCCTAATGATATTCTAGCTTGATGTTAAAAATCTAACATGGTATCAGAGCTAACCTGAGAAGAAGACATTGTGCAGCTGCAGGAACTAGGACTTTCTATTTTCTGGATCTCTCTCCACATATTTTCAGCAAAAGTAGGGTGGAATAAATCTCCTCCCTAGGGAGCATCTTTCTGTCGAAGCAAAATCCAATTCTGAGGTTTTTCAGTTTTGGACTCGACACTGCTGTCGAAAATTAGGGATTTTCACAGAAGTGGAATTTTTCAGTGAGCCCAGGCCTGGATTGATCTCCTCCCCAAAATCAAAGTTAGGGATCAAAATCAAAGCATTTGGTTGGACAGAAATCTGGAAAAGAAAAACCCTAATCTGCTCCTGAACCAACACTGGAGGATTTCAGCTCCAAATCCAGATCCGACATCTTGACCTAGTAAGATCTAAATATTTTATATTTCCATTTGAGTTTCTCCGTTAAGATGTCTCATCATACCAAGCTTGATGAAAACCTTGAGGGAGCTAATAACTTCCGAGCCTAGAAGTATAGGATCTCCCTGGTCCTGGAAGAAAATGAGTTGGACTCCTACATCAATGAGGAGGTTCCAGTTCCAGAAGGAGATGAGGCCAAGGCCTTACATAAGAAGAAGTTGGTTATGTCAAAGAGGATCATTGCTGATTCTATCAAGGATCACCTCATACCACAGGTGTCCTCCCTCAAGACACCTAAAGCTATGTTTTATTCCCTAACCAAACTATTTGAAGGGAAGAACATCAATCGGAAGATGACTCTAAGGAACCAGTTGAAGAATGTAAAGATCCAGAATGAGGAGACCATCAATTCATACTTCACAAGGGTCTCCCAGATCAAAGAATAGCTAGAAGCAGTATATGAAGAAGTGGAGAATGTAGAAATTGTGATGACAACTTTGAATGGCCTCCCTAGGTCATGGGATTCTTTCATCCAAGGAATCTATGCTAGGAAGAAGTTAGTCAAGTTCAGTAGACTGTGGGAAGAATGTTCACAAGAAGAAGCTCGAATAATAGCTCGAGAAGAAAAGATGGGAACTAAATATCAAGCTCTCACAGTACACTCCAAGAAAGGAAGAAGGGAAAAGCATCATCATCGAGGTAAGCATTCTCATCAGAAAGGTTCATCTAAACTTAGATGTTATACATGCGATGAAATAGGACACTATGTTAGAAATTGTCCCATGAATAAGAATGGATCTAATAAGAAGAGGAACTCCAAAAGAACACATCTTGCTCACACTGCTGAGGATGATGATCCTCCCAGGAAGAGAGTAAAACAAGAAAGTGAAGACTCTTCAAGTGAAGATGAATATGTTCTGATCTCTGCTCTCACGGGAACTGTCACTCATGGAAGAAAAGATTGGCTTATTGATAGTGGGGCTTCCAAACACATGAAAGGTTTCAAGGAATCCTTTGAGAAACCATCCGAACATAATTCACCCCATAAGGTGAAACTTGGGGATGACTACCAATATCCCATAAAAGGTAGTGGTGAATCCTCCTACAAGCTAGACTCTGGAAAGTCTATGAAAATGAAGGATGTCTTGTTTGTACCAGGACTAAAGAAGAATATTCTATCCATATTGGCACTGGTTGCAAAAGGAATGAGGGTTGCATTTGTAGATGGCCAAGTCCTCATGTGGCCAAGAGGAAATACTATTGACGATGCAATAATGATTGGAGAACAAGAAGGAGGATTATACAAATTGAAGGGCCATCCAGAACAAGCCTTGGTCCATGAAACAATAGAGCCAAATGAACTTTGGCATAGAAGGCTTGCACATGTGCACTACAGAGCACTACCACTTGCAAGCAAAGTTGTTGAAGGTATTCCAGAAATTCAAGCAAAACATGAAGGGGTCTGCAAAGGATGTGCGAAAGGAAAGAATACAAAGAAGACATTTCCAAGTAGCGAAAGCAAAGAAAAAGGAATCTTGGAAATCATCCACTTCGATTTATGCAAACCAATGTCATCAAGTTCTCTAACCGGGTATGTATACTATGTTTCTTTCATTGATGAATTTTCTAGGAAGACATGGATTTACTTCATGAAGAACAAAGATGAAGTTTTCAACAAGTTCAAAGAATTCAAATCCTTGATCGAGAACCACATAGAAAAGAAGATCAAGACCTTTCAATCAGATAATGGCATAGAATTCACATCAAATGAATTCAAAGTCTTATGCAAAGAATCAGGGATTAAGAGGGATTTGTCCACTCCATATAATCCACAACATAATGGGGTTGCAGAAAGGAAGAATAGAACTATCATGTAAGCTGTAAGAGCAATGCTTCATGATCAAGATCTTCCCATGCATCTATGGGGAGAGGCTGCCAGAACAGCAATGTATGTACAGAACCGTACTCCACACAGAGTACTCGAGAATAAGAATCCTGAAGAAGTCTTCTCCGGAAAGAAACCAAAAGTCAACCATCTCAGAATATTCGGTTGTCCAGTGTACATACACATTTCAAAGGAAAAGAGGACAAAGTTAGATCCTTCAGGAAAGAAGGGTATATTTTTGGGATACTCTAAAAGCTCGAAGGCTTACAGAATATATTTCCCAGGATTCAAGAAGATCGACATCAGCAGGGATGTAACATTTGATGAAGACACATCTTACAACAAATCCAGAAAGAGACCTGCTGAAGAACCTGAAGAAGTAGAAGCACCCAGAATTCATGATACAACCATGAACAAAGAAACTCAAGAAGAGGATCGAGAATTTGAAGAACCACAAAGACCTGTAGATCCACCTCAAGAGAAGAATCCTCACAAGAGGCAACCTGCTTGTGTATGAGAAGCTATCCAAGGTATGGAAAGATATGGGGCTCCAGAAGAGAATCACAGAGAAAGAAAGAGAACTAGATCCTGATCTGGATATGTAGCTTTACTATGTGACTTTATCAATGAAGAACCTTCCAATTATGAAGAAGTGGCAGAACGAAAAAAGTGGAAGGATGCTATGATCGAAGAGAATCAATTGATCATGAAGAATTATGTTTGGGATGTTGTCCCAAGACCAGAAGGGAAGTTGCTTGTAACTTCCAAATGGATCTACAAGATCAAGCATGCTGCAGATGGTAGCATAGAGAAATATAAAGCAAGATTCGTGGCTCGTGGCTTCTCACAGAAATAAGGAATAGATTATGAAGAAACCTTTGCACCTGTAGCTAGATACACTTCCATCAGATCAGTACTTGCTCTGGCTGCAGTGATGAAATGGAAGATACACCAAATGGATGTCAAGACTGCTTTCTTGAATGGTGTAGTGGAAGAGGAAGTGTATGTAGAGAAGCCACTTGGTTTTGAGACACATGACAGGGAGTCTCATGTGTGTAGATTGAAGAAAGCCCTATACAGTTTGAAACAGGCACCCAGGACATGGTATGGAAGAATTGACAGCTTTCTATCCAGTTTGGGCTTTACCAAGAGTAAAGCAGATTCCAACCTTTACTAAAAGGTTGAAGATGGCAACCTAGTGATGCTCCTACTGTATGTAGATGATCTGTTTGTAACAGGTATGGATGGGTTGATTACCGATACGAAGAGAAAGCTTACTACCGAGTTCGAAATGAATGACTTGGGTATGATGCATTATTTTCTTGGCATGGAGGTGTGGAAGAATGCGGATGGAATATCCCTCAAACAAGGGAAGTATGCAGTAGAGATCCTGAAGAGGTTCGGGATGATGGACTGCAAGGCCATGACCACACCTATGGCATCGAACCTGAAGCTGTTGAGTAATGCTTCATCAAAAGCGGTTGATGCTACGATGTATTGTCAGATGATTGGGTCCTTGATGTACCTGATGAACACGAGACCAGATATTTGCTTTGCTGTGAACACCTTGAGCAAGTTCTTGACAGATTCGAGACATGTTCAATTGATTGCTACAAAGCATATTCTAAAGTACCTGAGGGGTACAATTGATTATGGGCTCAAGTATGAGGTGAATCAGAAGATTAACCTGGAGGGTAATGTTGATTCAGATTGGGCAGGCAGTGCCATCGATAGGAAGAGCACTTCAGGTTGTTGCTTCAGTATGGGATCAAGTTTGATCTCTTGGTTTAGCAGGAAGAAATCATGTGTGGCACTGAGTACAGCTGAAGCAAAGTATGTCGCGGCTTGTTCAGCTAGTTGTGAGGCAGTATGGCTAAGGAAGCTACTGTATGATTTATTTGATCTCTGGATGGATGTTATTTGTATACATTGTGACAACCAGAGTTGCGTAAAGTTGTCAGAGGATCTAGTGCTATATGACAAATTGAAGCATATCAAGATCAAATATCACTATATCAGGGATATGGTGCAGAGGGGAGCAGCGAAGTTCCAGTATGTTGCGACGGAGGAATAGATAGCTGATGTGTTGACGAAGCCATTGGCTAGGGTGAAGTTCAAGTACTTCAGAGAGAAGCTTGGTGTTCTCCAGATCGAGATTTCCTCCAAGGGGAAATGATGAGACCCAAATCCATTATGACATGAGAGGATTGGTTCCTTCTATGGTCAGATGTAAGGGCTGAGCCATTCTGTCATGGTGAGAGGATTGGTTCCTTCCATGTCAGATACGAGTGCTGAGCCATTCTGCTATGACTGTAGGATTGGTTCCTACATGATCAGAAGTAAGCAATTCCATTCTTGGAATGGAGGCACCTGGTCAGTTACCAGGTAGCTCAGTTTGGGACTGGAGGCCATTCTAATATGATTGTAGGATTGGTTCCTACTTGATCATATGTGAGTGCAATCCCTTTCGTACATGCATGTTGGATTGGTTCCTCGCATGTGTCGGATGTATGTGCAGAGCCCTTTCGAACATGCATGTTGGATTGGTTCCTCGCATGTGTCAAATGTAAGCGCAGAGCCCTTTCGAACATGCATGTTGGATTGGTTCCTCGCATGTGTCGAATGTAAGTGCAGAGCCTTTTTGAACATATATGTTGGATGGGTTCCTCGCATGTGTCAAATATTAGTGTTGATCCTTTTTTAACATGCATGTTGGATTGGTTCCTATCATGTGTCAAATGTGAGTGCTGGGCCTTTCTGACAGGGTTGTGGGATTGGTTCCCACATGGTTAGATGTGAGTGTTGGGCGTGCCTTTCTGATATGATTATAGGATTGGTTCCTACATGATCAGATATAAGTGTTGGGCGGGCCATTCTGACTTAGGTCAGATATAAGCGCTGAAGAAGACCTACATGGAGGCTAGGACTACAACCAACATGAAAAAGGGTTGGCTCTGTACTTCCTATGACGAGAAGAATCATGAGATACCACCCGTAATGATACAGTGATGATACAGGAGAGATGATCCAGATCGAGGGATGATCTAGATCCAGAGATGATGCTCCATAGAGGATCCAGATCGAGGGATGATCCATATCCAGTGATGATGATCCAGATCGAGTGATGATCCAGATCCAAGTGAAGATGACTTGAAGATGAAGGTTACTTGAAGATAGAGATTACTTGAAGGTGAATATGACAAAGACTCGATGATGATCCAGATGATACAGAGAAGAAGACTTGTGCTGATAAATTGTGTCGAGAGAATACCTTCCTAGTTAAGAGGGAGTTTTGATGTAATTGTAACTTCGAAATGTATTCACTTGTATTTCTTATGTATTGTAACCCAATGTTTATTTCGGGATGTATTCGTAATGTACTTGAGTCATGTCATGCCCCGAGGTTCCTATCGGGAGTTTCTATAATGTAAACAAGTCATGTCAAGTCGAGGTGGGTAACCCTCCTATTATCTAAGGGTTAAAGTCCCCGCAGTTCCGGGGCACTAAGGTTATTAGACCCACCTAGTGAAGTTGGCCCTAGTTGGGTTTAGTCAAGTCAGGAATTAGTATAAATAGAGAGCTAGCCTCTCTATTTAACACACGCTCACTCACACTCAGTTGTAGCGCATAGCTGAGAAAGAGAAAGACACTGGGGCAAGGAAGAAAGAAGTTACTACTATCGGGAGATCATCTTACTATTTTTGGGTTTCACTTTTGGTGCTGATTCTATCTCTGAGTAAGTTGCAGGGTTTTCTCCATTTATGGTTTCCCCGAGGAAAAATAGTGTGTTCATTGTCTCTTGTGTTTGATTGGTGTGCTTGTTGTTCTCTCGGTTAAAGATCCTAAGGGGTACATGTTCAATTGATTGCTACAAAGCATATTCTGAAGTACCTGAGGGGTACAATTGATTATGGGCTCAAGTATGAGGCAAATCAGAAGATTAACCTGGAGGGTTATGTTGATTCAGATTGGGCAGGCAGTGCCATCGATAGGAAGAGCACTTCAGGTTGTTGCTTCAGTATGGGATCAAGTTTGATCTCTTGGTTTAGCAGGAAGAAATCATGTGTGGCACTGAGTACAGCTGAAGCAAAGTATGTCGCGGCTTGTTCAGCTAGTTGTGAGGCAATATGGCTAAGGAATCTACTGTATGATTTATTTGATCTCTGGATGGATGTTATTTGTATACATTGTGACAACCAGAGTTGCGTAAAGTTGTCAGAGGATTGAGTGCTATATGACAAATTGAAGCATATCAAGATCAAATATCACTATATCAGGGATATGGTGCAGAGGGGAGCAGTGAAGTTCCAGTATGTTGCGACGGAGGAATAGATAGCTGATGTGTTGACGAAGCCATTGGCTAGGGTGAAGTTCAAGTACTTCAGAGAGAAGCTTGGTGTTCTCCAGATCGAGATTTCCTCCAAGGGGAAATGATGAGACCCAAATCCATTATGACATGAGAGGATTGGTTCCTTCTATGGTCAGATGTAAGGGCTGAGCCATTCTGTCATGGTGAGAGGATTGGTTCCTTCCATGTCAGATATGAGTGCTGAGACATTCTGCTGTGACTGTAGGACTGGTTCCTACATGATCAGAAGTACGCGATTCCATTCTTGGAATGGAGGCACCTGGTCAGTTACCAGGTAGCTCAGTTTGGGACTGGAGGCCATTCTAATATGATTGTAGGATTGGTTCCTACTTGATCATATGTGAGTGCAATCCCTTTCGTACATGCATGTTGGATTGGTTTCTCGCATGTGTCGGATGTAAGTGCAGAGCCCTTTCGAACATGCATGTTGGATTGGTTCGTCGCATGTGTCAAATGTAAGCGCAGAGCCCTTTCGAACATGCATGTTGGATTGGTTCCTCGCATGTGTCGAATGTAAGTGCAGAGCCTTTTTGAACATGTATGTTGGATCGGTTCCTCGCATGTGTCAAATATTAGTGTTGATCCTTTTTTAACATGCATGTTGGATTGGTTCCTAGCATGTGTCAAATGTGAGTGTTGGGCCTTTCTGACAAGGTTGTGGGATTGGTTCCCACATGGTTAGATGTGAGTGTTGGGCGTGCCTTTCTGATATGATTATAGGATTGGTTCCTACATGATCAGATATAAGTGTTGGGCGGGCCATTCTGACTTAGGTCAGATATAAGCGCTGAAGAAGACCTACATGGAGGCTAGGACTACAACCAACATGAAAAAGGGTTTGCTCTGTACTTCCTATGACGAGAAGAATCATGAGATACCACCCGTAATGATCCAGTGATGATGATACAGGAGAGATGATCCAGATCGAGGGATGATCTAGATCTAGAGATGATGCTCCATAGAGGATCCAGATCGAGGGATGATCCATATCCAGTGATGATGATCCAGATCGAGTGATGATCCAGATCCAAGTGAAGATGACTTGAAGATGAAGGTTACTTGAAGATAGAGATTACTTGAAGGTGAATATGACAAAGACTCGATGATGATCCAGATGATACAGAGAAGAAGACTTGTGCTGATAAATTGTGTCGAGAGAATACCTTCCTAGTTAAGAGGGAGTTTTGATGTAATTGTAACTTCGAAATGTATTCACTTGTATTTCTTATGTATTGTAACCCGATGTTTATTTCGGGATGTATTTGTAATGTACTTGAGTCATGTCATGCCCCGAGGTTCCTATCGGGAGTTTCTATAATGTAAACAAGTCATGTCAAGTCAAGGTGGGTAACCCTCCTATTATCTAAGGTTTAAAGTCCCCGTAGTTCCGGGGCACTAAGGTTATTATACCCACCTAGTGAAGTTGGCCCTAGTTGGGTTTAGTCAAGTCAGGAATTAGTATAAATAGAGAGCTAGCCTCTCTATTTAACACACACTCACTCACACTCAGTTGTAGCGCATAGCTGAGAAAGAGAAAGACATTGGGGCAAGGAAGAAAGAAGTTACTGCTATCGGGAGATCATCTTACTATTTTTGGGTTTCACTTTTGGTGCTGATTCTATCTCTGAGTAAGTTGCAGGGTTTTCTCCATTTATGGTTTCCCCGAGGAAAAATAGTGTGTTCATTGTCTCTTGTGTTTGATTGGTGTGCTTGTTGTTCTCTCGGTTAAATATCCTAAGGGGTACATGTTCAATTGATTGCTACAAAGCATATTCTGAAGTACCTGAGGGGGTACAATTGATTATGGGCTCAAGTATGAGGCAAATCAGAAGATTAACCTGGAGGGTTATGTTGATTCAGATTGGGCAGGCAGTGCCATCAATAGGAAGAGCACTTCAGGTTGTTGCTTCAGTATGGGATCAAGTTTGATCTCTTGGTTTAGCAGGAATAAATCATGTGTGGCACTGAGTACAGCTGAAGCAAAGTATGTCGCGGCTTGTTCAGCTAGTTGTGAGGCAGTATGGCTAAGGAAGCTACTGTATGATTTATTT
>LPNX010916777.1:1486970-1498915 GCA_001517045.1 Pseudotsuga menziesii
GATCCAGTGATGATGATACAGGAGAGATGATCTAGATCGAGGGATGATCTAGATCCAGAGATGATGCTCCATAGAGGATCCAGATCGAGGGATGATCCATATCCAGTGATGATGATCCAGATCGAGTGATGATCCAGATCCAAGTGAAGATGACTTGAAGATGAAGGTTACTTGAAGATAGAGATTACTTGAAGGTGAATATGACAAAGACTCGATGATGATCTAGATGATACAGAGAAGAAGACTTGTGCTGATAAATTGTGTCGAGAGAATACCTTCCTAGTTAAGAGGGAGTTTTGATGTAATTGTAACTTCGAAATGTATTCACTTGTATTTCTTATGTATTGTAACCCGATGTTTATTTCGGGATGTATTTGTAATGTACTTGAGTCATGTCATGCCCCGAGGTTCCTATCGGGAGTTTCTATAATGTAAACAAGTCATGTCAAGTCAAGGTGGGTAACCCTCCTATTATCTAAGGGTTAAAGTCCCCGCAGTTCCGGGGCACTAAGGTTATTAGACCCACCTAGTGAAGTTGGCCCTAGTTGGGTTTAGTCAAGTCAGGAATTAGTATAAATAGAGAGCTATCCTCTCTATTTAACACACACTCACTCACACTCAGTTGTAGCGCATAGCTGAGAAAGAGAAAGACACTGGGGCAAGGAAGAAAGAAGTTACTGCTATCGGGAGATCATCTTACTATTTTTGGGTTTCACTTTTGGTGCTGATTCTATCTCTGAGTAAGTTGCAGGGTTTTCTCCATTTATGGTTTCCCCGAGGAAAAATAGTGTGTTCATTGTCTCTTGTGTTTGATTGGTGTGCTTGTTGTTCTCTCGGTTAAAGATCCTAATGATATGATAGCTTAATGTTAAAAATCTAACAAACATATACTAGTTTAGTACTACACTGTGCATGAAAAGTATGTGGAAGGGCTGCTTTGGATATGGGTTTTGGTGTGATGTGCTTAAGGTAAAGTAACCTAAAGGTAATCCTGTTGGTTGGATAAGAAATTCAGGTAAAAAGGTGTGAGATGTTTCAAATTTTTGGAATGGCTTTGTAAGGGAATTTTCTTGGATTAGCATGGGTTTATCTTGGAATGTCGGTAATGGTTTATAGTTTCTCATTGGGATTGATCTAGTTATTGGGAATTAGGATAATTATGTCCTTTCATCCTACCTCCTAGATTATATGTATGAGTTTGGATTTCATACGTTGGCATAAGTTAAAAGACCTCATTTGATGAGGTACTATGATTCTTACTGGTTGAGTACTGAAGACTTGGGGCTAGGTAGTATATGGGTTGAGGAATGGAATTCCTATAATTTTCCATTGAGCAAAGAAGGAATCAGATTGAGAGACAAAGAGGATGAATTAGTTTGGTCTTTGAATCGCTCCACACAGCAAGTGTCTTCTAAGGTTGCTTATTCTGAAATTGCAGATTATCTTTCAAATTATGGTTCTAATTAGTTGTATAGTAGAATCAGGAAGTGGCATATGTCATTAGAACTCAAATGTTTATTTTTCCTTACTTGTGAGAATTGCATACTAACTTGGGATAATCTTCTTCGAAGGAGTTGGCCTAGCCCAAATATATGTGTTCTATGTAAACAAGATTGAGTATGTTTATCATATTTCTGTGCACTACACTTACAACAAGAGGGTTTGATAGGTTGTTACTGCAAATCTTAGTCTCCTACAGGGTTGGGGAACAAATTTTGTGGAAGAGAATCTTGATCAGTGGGTTAGGAAATTTCAGGCACATAAAATGCTTCATGTGTTCATTTTCTGGGACATATGGAAATCTACGAACTTTTTGTTTTTTATTTTTGAAGATAAATCCTTGAATGCTTCTCTTGTCGTTTGAGAATATTGAGCATGTATAAAGAATATGCTTTTGTTGAGATTAGGAACAAGCCTTGTCATGTTACTAATCCTCCAGACTTCAATTATGCAATAGGTTTCTTTGATGGTGAAGCACAAAGTGGCGTTTGTCGTGTAGGCATAAATCTATAGATTAATGATGATCATCATTTTAAGTTGTGGATGAATTGTGGGCTTGGTTGCAATACTAAGGTTGAATTAATGCCCATGTGGTGTTTACTCAATTTTACATCTACAGATGGCATTGCTTCTTTACAAGTTTTTGGTGCATCCTTGGTCATTGTCAATTTGGCTAAAAAAAAATATACAATTTATAGGTCCTCTCTCTGGAACATCGGTGCTCGAGGGTTGATGTACTTATGGATTCCTTTGTGGATTTTTCAATTGAACATGTTTTTAGAGAGCATAATGTTGTTGTCGATGGACTCTCCAAAACTGCTCTTGGGGAAACTAAAGCTTTTCTTTTTATTGAAGAATATATGGAAGATTGTCTGGCCTATAAAGATTTGGTTTTTATTTATAAAGTAGATGGACAAAATTTTGTGGTATGTTGATAGTATTTTTCGCTCTGTTATTTATTTTTGGGCTCTATGGACTCTAGAGTGTATTTGGAAATCTTTTTGTTTGGTCTATTCTTCAGACTTGTTGACAATCTTTTGAGGTGAACTTATGTATGGCAAACTGATAGGGGGATGGTATGATTGTTTTTTTTTATGAATCTTTTCTTTTTTTGAGAGATGTCAAAAGACTTGGTTGTATATGTACTCTTTGATTCTCATGAATAATAAGAGACATGTTTTTTTCTCCTTGAGAAAAAAAAGAACTCCTAGAAGTGTGAATATAAACATTAATATAATTATATAAAAATCTGCCCCTTTATTTCTAGTATTAAATAACTAACACAGCCCGTGAATACAGATAGGCCACAAGTTAATTGCCATAAATTGCTTGTTATCCATAACTTTGCAAGTAGTTATCAAATATAGACTAAGATCATTTTTTTTTTATATTATTTATTTAGAATTTGGAACAACAAACTTAAAATAAATCTTAACAATTCTAAAAAGACCCTTTCTCATCTAGTCCAAATTGACCCAAAATGTAAAATATAAACCCTTATCCCCATAATTATTTATAATAAAAAGAATAAAATAAAATTTAACACAACTTTTATAAAAAAATCGATGTCTTTATTTATTTAAATGAAATAATGATTTATTCAAATGAAATAATGATATTCAATAAACAATGATAAAAATTTGAGACTGACAATAGTTTGTAAATTAAGATAAATTAATTAAAAAAAAGGCAATATGTAATATTTACTGATTATTACATATTCAATTTATCTATATTCAATAAACAATGATAAAAATTTGACTCTCACAATAGTTTGTAAATTAAGATAAATGAATTACAAAAAAGGGCAATATGTCATTACATGATCCCAAGCGTAAGTGTTAAAAAGGCCAACCGTTGCAAAGCAGCATTATATTGTAGATTCTTTGAGAATAATGCTAATGCTAATGCTTGTCCGTATTCACGCACTAATGTGGTACTATTATTTTCTATCTTCTAATGACTCTTATAATGAAGAATATTAATTTCTATCTTCGAATATACTGAAGAATATTGGTTTTACTAATTACATATTCTAATTTGACTCTTTGAGAAGAATAGTAATGCTTGTCCGTATTCACGCACTAATGTGGTACTATTATTTATTATTTTCTATCTTCTAATGACTTCTAATGAAGAATATTAACTTCTATATTCTAATGACTTGTAAAGAAGTTTTACTAATTACATATTCTAATTTGACTACCACATGCATGTGTCGTCGCTGTATTTTCGGTAAAATCGATGCTATTCTATGATTGCCCCTCTCGCAAAATTCGCTCCAAAGAAAACCAAAACAAAACGAAGAATTTTATGACGTGATTCCTTTAAAAAAAAAAAATTACTACTACTTTTTGATACAAACACAAACATAAATTTTATGTATGGATCATTATATTGATTTATATAAGTAGTATAAATTAATTAATTTTACTAAATATTTTTCAGTGTTAGAATCTAGAGAAATTAAATAATATATTTAATTGTTAAAATTTAAAACTAATAAATTTTTTATTTAATTAATTTAAATTTTATATTCATTTAAGAAAACTTAAAATTAAACAAAAACCTTTAAAGAAATAGCCGACTCCAATACCATTTGAAGTACTTACCTCTACGTCTACATGGCCCACTAAGCCAATTTAAACGCGTGCACGTTTAAATGAAAAAAACTTAAAAGAGTCACAATTTGTTTAATTTTAATTTTCACATTGGAAAAGATAATCATGGTGGCATCCTACTAGGTTTCAAAATTGAAGTCTTGAATGATCTTCAAAACCTATTTTATTTTTTTTATAGAAGGGTATAACAATTTTTGGTGTACAAAAGAAATTTAATTTTGTATGGGTCTTTTCTATAATGAAATTGACTATTATTTTGCAACTTTGCAATTGAATAGCTACTCCAAATTTTGTTTATTTTTAGATGGTTGAGAATCAATGTTCAGGGAACAACAAAAGCAGAATCTCAAGCTCAAAATTTAAATCACAATGAAACTTTATATCATTTAAAATTAAGTTTAAATGCCAAGGCAACAACAAAGGAAGAATCTTAAGGGAGCCTCCCACATAGTGTCTATTAACATTATTTATCAAAATTTAAATCACAATGGAACTTATTCCATCCAGTTGTTCAATACTCAACTACTAAAAACATCCATAACTCGAAGCTTAACTTTCATCATCATGGATAATTTATGGACCCAAATACAATTAACTTAGATCTAAGTTCATACCTGGATAAAATTGCCCAACAAACTTAAACCTCTAATAAATCTAATAGTGAAAGCTCATTCAATTGTTAATTGAACTCCGCAACAAGATATAGATGGACTCTTGGCTCGAGATTGATGTTTTTATAATTTTTTATTTATTCAAATATAAGTTGTTTATTAAAGTTTATTAATTCGTTTCAATACTACAATAGTTGATTTTTTTGTTATGATGTGACTTTGCAATGGGTTATATTGATTTTATAAAATTGATTAAATCTGTAATCTTGTGGTTTGGATCTCTGAGTAACTATACAATTAAAGTAGTACTAATTACACATAGGTAGGTTATTATTGTTAATAGGATTAATATGATCTAAATAATTAAATTCTTATTTTCTAACATTGTTGCATTTGGGAAGAAGACTTAAATTCTCATTTCCTAGGATGATAAGATCATTGCATTTTCATTACTAGTCTTCCTTTCATAATAACATCCCCATCCCCTTTCTTAGATTTGTAGATGGGATTTTTCTTCATCATTGTATGCTAGAAGCCACCAGGATATTATGCACGCCTTCGAAATTATGTTCCACAACCTTATCTTCTTCCAGGGTTTGGATCCTCCAAAACCATGCTTGTGAAACCATGAGTAGTTTATTGTATGCAACAATGATCACTTGTTGGATGGGACATGTTGTATAATGTAAGGTGGTTTCACTACTAACCATGGATTCATGATTTCATCAACTTTGGCTAGTTTGAGAGTCTGGAGCCTTGGAGCATAATTGAATGAGACTGTACATTAAGATATTAATGGAGGATAATGGTATTACAACAAGATTGCCAAACTCCGCAAAGAGTGTGTTTGATGTGTGGAAGCCAGAGTTACGCACCCTTTTGATATAGATCTATGTTCCGATTTTTGGTTAGAAAACTTATCCAAAATGAAGGGATTCAAACGAGAAAATTTCTTAAAATTAGATGATTTGATACTTTTTGGAAATGAGTGAAGTTCGTTATTGAAGTGATTCAAAACAATAGTTTTGGTATTCATGAACACATTTTTTCACTCCATCTTTTGTGTTTATCCATCTCTATGTTCAATGGACATTCTATAAAATGTATTTCATTTTCATCCAACCTTGATTTTTTTGCTAGAAGTTTTACTACTTACCAAATAAATATTAATTGGTTATAAATACCTTTCAATTGATTTTTTTACACTGTTGAGTATATTTTATGTTTCTAAAATTTCATCTTTATAATTTCTTAAATTATTTAAATTAAACTTTACTTAATAAAAACTATAGAATAGAACAATGCAAATTTTATCACTATATTAAAAATTTTAATTACATAATACCATAAAAATTTAATATATTACTACATTTTAAAATAAAAAAACGATGAATATATGATAGCCCTTCAAAGTGAAATAGGACCATACCCTTCAAATTTGATCCTTTCATCCCATCCTTGTCTTCATCTCTTTCACTTTCAGTGTGGATTGGAATGAAAATGAAAGGTATTCAAATCCAAAAAGGCAATGTTAAATGATAATGATATCACATCACAAGTTGGGCATTGGATGTATCGATCTATCAACCATCAACCCCATTCTCTCTCTTCGCATTTTTTATTCTTCAAAAAGAGGCGTGTAGGAAGAACAAACCTCCTCTCCTACTGAATATGCTTTCCGAATCACACACGTGGCATTGTGATGTTAAGGAGTTGCGTCGCAGCCGCAACGGTCTATTTCAAACGCCCAACGTTTTGTACACGTGTCAGGTAAATAGAAGTATAAGGCATGTCATGTCGTAATGATAGTGAAGAAAACGACAAAAATGAATAACTTGATTAATGGCCATTCACTTATTCAATTTATGTTTTGTCATCTCTTGGAACATTAGGCGGCTCTGGTTGTGTTGGGGTCCTCCGTCCTCATGTAGTAAATACCATGATTACTTTCGCTACCTTTCCATGTCACAATCCGATCTGGCCGCACTATATTTATTTGGAATTGCTAATTTCAAGTTTTATTCTTTGTCTCTTTGTCGGTTCCTGATGTGATGTGTCAATGTCAACCTGGAGCCTTAGTTCTTCAAGTTCTTAGAATTAAAGAATCAAACAAGACTTCTTATCAGTCCCGTCTATGTCAAACTATACTAAAATTTAAATTTATCGTAACTTAGTTTTCAAAAGGGTAAAATAGGATATTATTACTATTGGAAATTTAGTTGTCAAATTGACAACCACGATGGCTGAGGATAGCTATTAGTATTTCAAATTGATTGACTCATTTTCATTAAATAAGATTTAATGATCTATAGTAACAGATTTTATTTTTCGTGAAAATTAATTAATATGATTTTAATATCATGGTTGCTGTGAAAATTAATTAATATGATTTTAATATCACGGTTGCTGTACAGTAGGTGATTGGATTTCAAACAGTTTAAACTAATTGAATTTCAAACCATTTAAAATCTAATTGCCTACCACACAACCCGGATTAAATTTCAAACAATTTAAGATACAATAGCTTACTACACAACCGCCTCACCTTTACCCATACATTTAGGCACATAAGACTTTCATTTTCACTTTCTTGATCTGTTATCATGTTTCTTTATATCCGAAAATGACTTATTGATAAACATTAATCAACCATAGTTATAATAAATATATAACTGCTCATAAATAAATTTATCTTAACCACTGAAACATCGCTCTCACTCTCATTAACTAGGGATAAGATAAATATCGTTGACAAAGCTGCGCCATTTTGTTATAAAAAAGAAATGAACAGCGCTGAATTTTGATAATCGCCGATTCGCCGGAATGATTTTAATTATTGGGAAGGACTTTTGAATCATGCGGAGTAGATTATGGACTCTGGTAATGATTGAAAGAAATACAGGTGAAAATATATTATAAATTTAATATATATTGTTTTGTCTAGTATATGTACATTATAGAATCTGGTCATACGTGTTTATGTTTTTATATAAAAGCATTATTTGTGTTTATGTTTTTATACATAAACATTATTTGTGTATCTGATTTAGTGAAGAATTTTTGAGGTAAAACAATTACATAAAAGCCTAGTTGGATAAAAGACAAGACAACTAAAACGTTTTATTTTTTTAGATAAATTTTTAATAAAAAATTGTTAAAATTATTATTTTAATTATTTTACAATTTTTGCAAATAATGATGGCTAATTTTAAATTAAACCCAAGCTTTTAAAATTACCCAATTTTAAGATTTGAACACTCCAAATTAGAATTTCAGCAAAATTTAAGATTTGAACACTCCAAATTAGAATTTCAGCAAAATTTAGTTCGTCAAATTCCAGTGAGTTGGAGGCTTTTTGGTTTAGCGCTTATACTGCTCCCATGAAAACTACCGTCCATAATCCATAATTTGCATACGGACTCTTAAAAGAGAAAGCTTATGAATTTACAACTTACTTAGCAGGTTAGGATTATTCTGACCGATTTTATTGTCCTGGGCTTTCCTTCGGAAGAGGCTTTTCATTATGTAAATGTTTAGGAATTTTAGGTTTAAATATATTTAACTTCAAAGATATTGTAATATAATCAGCATTTTAATAAAAGTATCTAAAAATTAAAAAGAATAGGAAAAATAATAATTATTATTTAGTATTAAAATTGCACTCCTAAATTTAAATTTAAAAATGTTCTTTTTTAACATTTTTTTATTAGAAATTGCAGCTTATAAATCACATTTTACATAGATTTATTGATCTTCTTACCTCTTTAAAATTTTACATAGATTTATTGATCTTCTTACCTCTTTAAAAAAAACTAGAACATGAAAAATCTGTTTTAACGGTCCACAACACCAAAACATATACATATATAGTGCTCATAATAAACGACATAAAGTAATCAATCCCCCCCCAAAAAAAAATTGCCACAAAACCCAAAGGATGAAGACTGTAAAACTGAAAGTTAGCCAAAGATTGTCACAATGTCATCTCTCTTCTCCCATCTTTGCGAAGAACCTACTTCTAACTGTAAAGTCAAATAGTCTCCCTAGGAGTTCCTCTCTCTATAGATATGTTGATAGCTAATAGAATGAAATAATCCCTCAAGTCTGATAATCTCTTCAAATGTGGGGTCTAAGTAGATGTGTCTAGGAGATCTCTTCATCTTCATGCAGTCAATGACAAGCTTAGAATCCCCAAACACATACAATTTCTAGACATCTTTCATAAGAGCAATAGATAAAATCAACTTGAAAACCATAAATTCCGATCTGTTGTTTGAACTTGGATCTACACTAGCTCCAAAACTAATCGAATGATGATCTAAGAAATTAAGAATACCCCCTACACCGCCCACTTGTGGGGTCTCTTGTGAAGCTCCTATTGGACGCCAGATATATGTCACATTTTCTACTATAAAAGGCCCCCATTCACAATCCATATTCCTTCACTTTTAATGCATTCCAACATGATAATTTCATCAATTACTGCTAAATACATCTCCTTTACCTTGTGGTTGATTATTATGATTTTCTTGTACTTTTAATGATTAAAGATGTTTTTATCATGATTTTATCAATGAAGGTTTAACAATGTGTTTTTGTGGCCAGGAAAAAATTTTCTATACCAATTTTGGTAGTTCCTCTACCAGAGGTTCCTGTACTAAGCATTCCTATGCCAACACACTCAAGGTTCCTGCGCCAACGATTCCTGCACCCAAAAGTCAAACCCAGATTTGGTTTGCAACCGATTTTTCTAACGTGGGACTCAATGCCCAATCATCATTCAACATTGATTATCATGGGGATAAGATTACAAATAATTACAAACATTAACTTCTTAGTACTCTAAAGATGTCAAAATCGTTACAGAAATTGATTCCTCATTCCATTATAAGCACAAGAAGGATCGAGATTCTCTTTCGATTCAAGCTACAAGAATTAAAGAATAACACATGCTTTGATGTGATGGTGAGTTGGTATACCTACCTAGCGCAACCAAAGGGGACAAGAGCATCTACTTCTTCAAAACTGTGAAATGAGTCATTTACTTTTAATTGAAATATTGTTACAACGATCCAAATTAAAAGATGTTGATTTTGTATGTTTAGAAAAGATTGTTAAGGAGAATCTGAGAGGATAAGTTCAGGGTTGGCCTATATATTGAGAGGCACTCCATATGAAAACGTTGTTAGATGGAGATATAGAAAAATAACAATAAAACTCTTCCTGTAATATAATGTTATTTACTTTCTGAAACTTGTTCCTATACTATATTGAAGCTTATGTGTTGAAGAATTTTGTGGCTATAATTTACAGTTAGTAGCTGGTGTGTTACGTTGCACTTGTACCCAGCGCACCTTCAGGTGTGCTCCAGGGAGAGAGGGCCAAATGCTTTTACCAAGAGGGGTGTTATTGAGCGACGACGATCATGGATGGACCCTTTGGTCCTCTTCTAAGGGTACTATGGATTAATGGCACTGTCGACTGCTCGTTAAAGATTTTTTTAACCTCATGGTTGGTGTCTAGGGCCCCTAATGGTTGACCACTAGGTCTCATGGCTCCATTCCCTTCTTGTGTGCAATGGTGGCCTCTACTTCATATATGAGACTCTCGTCTTCAGGCGCGGCCACTTCATACACCCTCCTAGCCCTTCAGTCAGTGGGTCTTTGCTATCCCTGACCTTCTTTCCTCAAAGGCATGCATCGTCCATACCAAGTCGTTTCCATGCTTTGAGGAGGGAGTTGAGGGATTTTACAACATTCTAGGGGTTAGATGGGGTATAACGCCCTCCCTCCAACACGCTTTGGCCTTTCATTCGAAGCAATTCACTTATTTGAGCATGTGTTGGCACTTGTTGGCCACTTTTGCTAACTTGCGCGACCCAGGTTCTGCGCAGCCCGTTAACCCAACAAACACCCAACATACTGGCCCAACAGAGAAAGCCCCATTGACAACTCTTGTAAAGTAGGCACAGTCTCACCCGAGATATCTCTTCGATGGGTAACCTCTGGAACCATGTTTCCACGATTGTCAAGGGATTATAGTCCCTTGGCGCGCAACTAAGGAGCTCAACGAAGGCAACAGGATGGCTGGACAGAGGATTCAGTCTTGGGCGACTGAGCACAACTATATGTCATCATGAAAAACTTATCTTTGCTCTCACCCTCACAACTGGCGTAACCTATGCGGCATAGCTGACTCGTACTAATATTTCAGCATTATACAGAAAGCAAATAACAATCATTCACAACATTAATCATCCATTCAAACACAAGAGATAACGTGGAAACCCATCTGGGAAAAACCACCAAGGTGCTCTTCATCTGGCATGAGAAAAGGATATAGCACCTTGCAATCTACAGGATGCAGACTAATCTTATGATATGTCTTTACGACTCAGACTTATGGTTCTCATGCTCTTTGGTTTGTTCTTCTACCCTACCTCTACTCCTAGCAGTTTGTGCACACAGAAGCCAGATCCGCGACTCAACAGCCTCCTAACGCTACCAGACTCTTCCTGAGTCTTCTCTTCCTCAAATCTCTGCAACATTACAACAAAATGGCATCCTTCACCATGGATCACCAATGAACAGCCAAAGAACTAACTATTACCAACCTTCTTACTATCAGAAAACTAACCTAAAACATAATTACAACCAACCCTTTAACCATTGAATCCCTCCTATGTATATTATTTTACATGACCACGCAGGGCCGACTGCATACAGGAAATCTATTAACTGTCACCATCAATAGCCCCTCAAGCTATAGTTGTGGTGATTACGACTTGACACAAAGCACTATCAGCCTAACTTACAAATATCCCCTTGTACGTGTGTTGTTGCAGGCTTATGTCGCCTTAAACGTCCATGATCTGCACCTATCACTTTCTAACCGTTATCAACTGCACGCTCATGCGCTCGCCTTTCCTTCGTCACGTGCTTTTCCATTCTACATGCACTGGTCCTTTGCTTCCTTCACGACCTTCCTTTCTTTCTGTTGAGTGCACGGCGCACCTTCTTTACTTGCGTGCGAACTTCTTCCTTGTGCTCCTTTCCCAGGCCAACAACACCTCAAGATGCAAATACCCCTAGATGGCCTACCATAGTTTATATTTTATTATTATTTTCTTATAATTTTAAGTTGACATTTAATAATTAGGAATTTACCTATTTTAAGGCATGTAATCCTGGATAAGTGAGTGTGAGATCATATA